>BMAW01000734.1:112053-144669 GCA_019974015.1 Nephila pilipes | reverse complement strand
TATATATATATATATATATATATATATATATATATATATATATATATGGGGGTTGATGAATTCAACTTATTGTCTTCTTTTTTTAATTTTGGCTCTTTTAACGCCAATTCAAATTCTCACGTTAAAAAATTACTACTTTCCGCCCGAAAAAAGCGGAAGCGATTTATCCTCCCGAGTCTCAGAATAGAAAACAAGAACATTCTGCAATAGATTAAGGGAAATTATATTTTATTGAATTAAATATATTTGCACGAAATATTATTTTAAAAACTAGTCCTGCAGTTACAACACAATGCTGGTGGTATGTTATAAACATTAAAAAGACATCGATCAGTCAGTCTGTCTGGAATCATGCGCATCTGCTTAAAATATGTTAGGCTTGCTTGTTGACAGACTGGTAATTACTATTTCGCACGATCCGCAAAGTTTGCTGGTTAGTATACACTGTGTATCACCCACTTACATAAGACGGCGGGAGTACTTTTTGAAATGAGCTCAACTTTGTAAGGATTTCTGTACAAAAATATAAAGAAGAAAAATTGTGGCCATTCAATGTTGCGAGATATTCCCATAGTAATGGGATATGTTGTAACGAAATGATCTTTGGTACTTTCGTGTAAATTAAAAGCTTAAAGTTTTGTTCAGATGACCCAGCTTGCTATAGAGATTCGAGTAACTGTAACACGATATACAGAATGTATATATCTGACATATCCTTTATTAGAGGTCTACTGCTTAGAGACTGAAACACAAATAAATATCAATAACTTTATTAGAATAATGTGCTGAGGACAAATTGAGTTAATAGTTCCACATATTTAATTTATTTTAATTATTAATGATTCAAAGGTTTGAATAAGATAATTAAAGATTTAGGTTCATCCTTTTTGAGTAATTATGTCTCTTACTCCCAGAGAAGTGAGTTTGACCTAAATTATTTAATCGTGCTCTAATTGTTTTAAAAAATTATGCTCGATTCATTATGTATTCATAAGATTTTTAAATAATTATAGTTTTAAAAAAAGAAATCCTTAAAATATCATCCATGTTTGTGCGAAGATTTTAATTGGGATTTTAAAAATTTGAATGTCGGAAATATCAACTTATCGGGATCTTTGAATGTTTATAAGATCGGCAATAAAAAAAAAAAAACATAAAAGTTGCGATAAGCGTTTTGTTTCAGGGCAAATAATATTGTAATGATCGATTATTACTCTCTTTTCCTGCCATTGCTAAACTTGCATAGAGAATTTCAAAATTACACAATTAAATAAACAGACAGTCATTCACAAATGATAATCAAGGGTTTTTTTTTTCCCTCAGGTCAACAAACAATCAATATTTAATCTACTTTATAAGCGGTATTTAACACTTACAAGCATCTGATTTAACGTTTAATTATAGTGAAGATTGCTTTCTGACCAACCCGATAGAGTTCGAGTACTTAACCCCTTTGTTAATCCTATCTGAACTTATTCCTAAAACTCATTTCTCTACTCAGGTCTGAAGCAGATATTCCCTTGATAACTTTAGCTCGACATCTTTATCAATCACTAGACTCTCTCTATCTTTATCTCCCTCGTATTAAACGCTTATATATACATTTCCTCAGTTATGTTCATTTCATTTCATTAACTCTAATTCAATCTACATAAGACACGTTTCACTTATAGGGAAAAATTTTGAAGTCAAACAGTCACCTAAGTATTAGTTGAAGGGTAAATCGCTATAGAGCTCACGTTATAATATTTTAGGATTAGCACGCAAAAAATAATGGAGCACACTTTTTTTTAAAAAAAAAATTGAGTCAAAGAGATCGAATCCTTGTTTTAAGTATTTTAGTAATTTTACACGAGCGTGCGCTCTTTATTAGTTCTGTGAGTTAATTATATTTTCTGCCTAAAAGATAAACTAAGTTGAATGTAGTTTTGAGAATGGAATAAGAATTCTTTTTTTTTTTTTTTTTTTTTTTTTTTTTTTTGTCAATGCGAAACATGAAAACGTTAATGCCAACTGAACATTGGTAAAGCTTCTTGGTTGGAAATCCTATTGATTGCGTTACAATGTCAATATAAAGAAGTAATTGTTATGTTCTTGTATATTATAGTGTCGATTTCAATGCTAATGTAATCCGTTTTGGAGTTAAGCTTTTCTTTTTACTTGACAAAAATGATCTATTATTGTCTGAAATGTTTCAATTGAAGATATTCTTTTTTTAAAAAAACTCTAGTGAAGTCTTTTCTATTTAGAAAAGTCAGGCGGGATAAAGATGATCTTTCTTTATAAATATTTAATTTAACAAGATACTAATGGTTATAATAGAAAACGGAAGCGTCAACTGAACATTTTTAGAATGAAATTGAATTAAAGAGTTTTCTAACGAGTATTGTTTCATTCAAGAATTTTGGCATATTATAATAATAGCAAATCATGCCACACACACGCACAGATTTCGTTCTCGTGTTAGACTTTCGTGCTGCCATCTATTGTTGTATACATATATAAAAAGTATCAAATTTGTATTAATATATAAATACTATCCATCAATTCCACAAACAAATTCAAAATTTTGGGCGGAATTTAAGTTATAAAACTTGTATAATATTTCGTTCTACATCAAGACCTTTGATTACAAAAATCTCACCGAATCATTCCGAAAAAGTTGCTATTATTTGTTGAGTATAACATTTTCAAAATGATTCAAAAAATTTTGTAGAAAAACAAATCCGTCAATTTTTTTTTTTAAAAAAAGGGCCTTATTTTTACCGTTATCAACTGCTTTCCACATGAAATAATCTTCCTGATTTAGAACTTTCTCACGCGTCTCCTCTCACGATATTTTTTTATTTTAAGACATTAATTTAAGATTCAGCCCACTTGAAGAGGAAATGTTGCATTCTAATACAATTTATTCTCATGATTTGATATTAGTAAGAACGCTGTTTCAGAGCTCGTTCATTCCAATACATAAAAACAGATCGAATAAAACTGTAAATCTTAAATTGTATATATTGGGTAGTTTAAGGCTTGCAGGCAACTAAAATCACATGGGGCAAACTATAAATTTAGAGATATCTTTCATTTAAATGCATAATTTCAGAGGATTTTCACCTTTAAAACTACTATTATAATAAGCCTCCCTTTGACATAACTAGAAAAATATAGAAAATTGGACAGAAAATGATAATATTGTAAAAGATGTAACTAAATAATCTGCTGGGTAATCGCTTAACACGTGGTAGTCGGAGTCTAGGGCTATGAAACCGTAGATTAAATGAATCAAGAGTTTCGGTATTCGATAAAAATTGAGCGAAAAATCAAAAAAAACATTTTTTAGGTAGGAGTTTTCCTTTGTCCCATCCCTTTTTATGGTCATTCTCTTAAATGAAGGAAAACAAAAACTAACGAATTTTACCTTCCTTTTTTAATCATTCATGGAAAGGAAGGCATTGATAACTGAAAAACTCAGGAAGAGAATTTATCTCTTATCTATATTTTTTTACTCTTTCCCCATCCCCCAAGCACAGAGCAAGAAGAAAGTGTCTTTGTATATAACTTTTTTTCTTTGGATTTTGGTAAGTCAACCAATTTCAATTTTTATATTATTTCGAACATCTGGAGGCGGCTCAAGATGAATCACTTCACATTCAGAGTGAGAAATTTGGAAATTATAATCCCACAATGAAAGATGTAATGAATTTAGATAACTCTAAATACTTTCGAAACCCTAAAAACGACCAAGAGCTCATAATAAGGGTGGGAAGTAGAAAAATAACTGAATTTACGATTTTGCTCGAAAGTAAACAAAAGACATCTCCGATCCCTAAATCAAATCCACAATATCTGCAAAAGAGATAAAAAGGGAAAATTTCTAGATATGATAAAATTCCAAATATGTCTTTCACACGAAACGGTAAAATAAAATTAGTTACTTCTGATAATGCATGCGCAGCACAAATCCTCGCATTAAAAGATATATTAAATATACAGGTGAAGGCCAGTATAGTTTGAGAATGATTCACTTCTCGATTTCTGATCTATGAAATACTAACTAATGTACCACTGACAGATTTGGCAACAGAAATTCACAATACAAATAATATTGAAATAGAGAAAATGCGACGCGTTTTGAAAAGCGTAAGTAATCAGGAGTTTTCCCCGGTACTGATCAATATCCTTGGTACCGATGTACCTGAAAATATCAAACTCTGGTTTATTAACCATCGCATCCAAATTTTCATTGATAAACCCAAACAATACAATAGATGCTTCAGTTTTTATCATACTACTCTATTTTGTCCAACCCCTATCATTTTTGTTAATTGTGGTATAACACATACTGCCTCTTGCACCACTTCTGTTACATGAACTAACTGCAAACGAGACCATCCCACTGATTCCCCTTATGTCCAGTATTCATTAAATAAAAATTATGCAATAGAAATGCACGAATCATTTAACCTTAGGAGAGGCAAGGAGAAATTACCAAGAAAAAACTTCAGATAGCTATTCCAAAACTTTAAAAACAAATTCACCAGGCCAAAATATTGAGAACTTAGAGTAAAGGTTAGAAAGTATTGTTACATCTTTTTAGACTGCCTTAGAAAAACAAACAATAGTTATCATAGAAAATATCCAAAAAAAAAATTATAGAGACTGTGTTTGTACAACTGTGCAGTGTATTTGAAAAAGGGAAAAATCTACATCTCCGAGTCGGAAAAAGTCTTTCAATAAAATTCATCAGAACTTTTGCGTCTCCATACCGGGTGCATGGAATAACCTGCAGAATGCATCAAACGAAATTGATATTGGAAGATCCGTTTAAATAAAGTTTTTTAATATTTATTTTACGTTGAAAAATTCTCCATGATTAAAAAAAAATTGTTTCTTTTTTTCTATCCCTCCAGGGGAGGAGAGAAATTTGCATTTAGCCTTTTTTCCTTTTTCTCTTTATTTAATGTTTTTTTCTGTAATGGAATTGTAGAAGCGTTAAAAACAAATCAATTTCGTTCCATATCCCTCCCTTCAGCAAAATTGATGTTTCGATCTTTCAAGAAACATCTTTGAAACCTGGCGACAAACTTCATCTTCCAGGGAAAATATTTTTCAGACTAGACAGAGTAGGAGAAGGACTGTTAATAGCAGTACCAGCAGACATTTCTGCTCGTCAAATAGCTTCTTCAATAGTACATATGCCAAATATTGAAATACTAATTATACATATATTTATTAATAATATCTCCTTTTACATAATAAACTTTTCTACTCCATGGGGACTTAATATCTCATTAATCAAATCCTACTTGAATTATTTAATAGATTCAATCTTAATTTTTGGAGACCTTAACTGCATCACCCGATGTGGGGTTCGAACCAAATTTCGTCTCATAGTACTGATTTTGTAAAATGGTTAACTGACTCCAATTTATCTTTCTTAATACTATTACCCCAACCCACAGAGATTATATAAGCGCAGCTACTCTAATTGATCTCAACCTGTTCTCTGCAAATTTATTTGGAAATACTTAATACTTTTGTATCGGGATACTCTTACGACAGCGATCTCTATCCCATAGTCACTGAATTACTTCTACAACGTCAGAATAAGCGAATCTTTAAGAAAACAGACTGGCACTTAACAATGAAACAAGTACAATCATCATTAGAAAACCCAGAAAACAAAATAGATAAACTCACTGATACATTCTCAGAAATAATCCGAAATAACACAAAAGAAGTACGATTATCCAATATGTCATTTCCTCCATAGTGGAACAGCACCAGCAATAATTTATACGGGCTTATAAAATTTTTCGCAAAAAGGCTATAAATGACATTTCACCATAATTGTGGATAAAATATAAACAGTATTCAAGCAAACTGAGATATCGTAGTAAACATGAGAAAGTAAAGTACTGGGATGAAATATGTAATAAAGTGTCTAATCCTAAAATATTCTATAGCCTTCTTAGAAAACTTACGACTAACAAGAATGCAGAATCAACATTAAACCTCCGACAGTACTATAATGAGTATATGACTCAACCTCAAAAACAAGATCATCTTTTTGCAAACTACTTCGCATCCAATAACGGTTTACACTAACCACTTTCCCCTGGATTTTCTCCGTAAAGAAAACGATCCTCTTAACAAACCTCTCTATATTTTTGAGTTAAACAGAGCTGTAAAATATGCTAAAAATACTACCCCATGAGCATATCAGATTAAGGCAACTTTCCTAAAAAACTTGAACAATAACCAACGAATTCTTGTTTGAAATTATTATCATCATTTATTTCAGAATTCAATGGTACCTCGGTCATGGAAACATGCAATTATTCTCCCAATGCCAAAACCGTGCAAAGACAAAACAAAAATTTCATCTTATAGACCAATAGCTCTAATTTCCGTAATTTCTAAAACATTTGAATGAATCTTAACTGGACATATATTTCTTACTTTCTGACAATAAAACGAAAACTTCACTCTCATCATTACGGCTTTGTACTTTTTAAAGACAGCAGAACTGCCACATATCTCACTAATAACATAAAACTATCTTAAATGTCAAACGAGAAAAAAATTCTTTGTGGGAATTAGCCAGGATATAAAGGGAGCTTATGACTCGGTTTATATAGATGGTCTTTTATACAAATGTCTTCAAATTGGAATTACCGTGAAAATAGCTCTATGGATTCACAAATTTCTAACTGCTCGATCTCTTCAGATTCGATGGATGGACAACCTATCATCGAAAAGGTCTGTTCCAAAAAGAGTCCCCAGGCCAGTGTCCTTCTCCTCGTATTATTTACTATTTATGTGCATGACATCTTCGAAACATTGGAAACATAAGTAGAATGCTCAGTTTATGCAGACAATATTTTTATTTATTTTTCTGATCAGTCCCAGGATATAGACGGTAGAAAATTACAAAATATCTTAGAAAGAATAACACAAGGGTGCGACTATTTTGGAAACTATCCCTAAGTCTTGATAAAAGTACAATTTCAGATTTATCAAATAAAAGAATACAAACGTTTCCTAATATATTGGCAGGATTTCCCCCAACATGGAAAAACTTCCGCTAAATATCTAGCAGTATATTTTTCCAAACAGAGGCAAAATCTTTTAAGAATGAATCACATGAAAAACAAAGTTTTGAAAAAAATCAATGGCCTTAAAGGAATAGCATATAAGCACTTCGGTCTACAAGAGCAAAAGACTCTATCAAATTAACAAACAATATATTTGCAGCCCCTTTTATTATACATGTCATATCATTAACAGCTATAAGATAATCAGCTCAAAACCTTTAACATCATTTAAACCAAAACCACTCAGAATCGTATCGAGTTTACCACAATGAACTCAAAATATTGTACTTTTACAAATAGTTGATCAAGAAATACTGTCGGAGAAAATAAGAAGGCTATCGAATAAGTTTTTTATCTTCCAAATTTCGAATGATGAATTTTCTCCACTGTATCTCAATAGCCGTGGTATTATAGATCTAAATATTCTAGAAGAGGATAAAAATATTATCTCTAATACTTGTCGTACATTGAATATAGATGGGTAGAAAATAATATATCTCCCTTGATAGCTGTATTTCACAGAGCTTTCATGTGAAATTTACATCAATGAATTTGAATTTCAGGACAAAAGCCTTCCAACTTTAATCATCAGAGGATTATTTGATGAAGTAGTAAGCAATAACTACCGAGATTATTTCGTAATAGCTACGGATGTTTCAAAAAACCATAATAAGACTTGTATTGCAGGCATAACGAAAAATTCCTTCTTTGCTTACAATTTAAACCTTATTAACACTATACCCGTTCGCTCCCAGCGTATCACATTTGATACGCTCGCCTTTGCTTTCCTGTGCCCAGCGTATCACATTTGATACGCTCCGTGAGTGTCTTCTACGGCCCAATGTATCAATAGAAATACACTTGATGAGAACGTTTTATTCGATTTCTTAATGTTACTATATGGCGTTACAATATCGCAAAACCTATATAGATAGGTTATTTGGAGTGTTGACCTTGGTGATAGGGGCTTGGATTTCCCTTTTGGCTACCAGGAGGGGGGTAATTGTTAAAAGCACGTGTTGCGGGGCGGCTCTTAAAATGTAATGACATGATTTAAAGCGTGCATTTACTTTCGGTTTGCTTTTTTTTTCTTGCATGCTTCTTAGAAGTTCGAAGGAGAATGTATGGCCCATTATGGGGGTTAGGGCTTTTGGTAGCAAATGCTCTCAGCTGTTCATTTCATTCGGTCGGTTTTTATTTGTAGCGAACGACAGTCATGACGAAAAGAAAGTATTTATCTGATACTCAAATTTGCGAACGAATAAATGAATATGACATTAATGTTAGTGAAAACAATCCAAATCTGTACATAAACATTAAAGTAAAGAAAAAAGGACGAAGATGATGTGCCCTTTGCTCAAAATCTTGCGTGAAGCGTCAAAATATGTGTGTAAGACATGTGACGTTAGACTATGCACTGATTTTTTTTTTTTTTTTTTTTTTTTTGTAAATATACCATACAGCAAAATAAGATTTATTTTTTATATTTATATGTTCCATGTAATGGTACATCACTACACCATGAAATTTATGTAACAAATGTAAATATATTTTGTATTTTCTTAAAAGATATAATTTTTATGTAAATATTTTATGTAAAAAACATAGAATTTTCGATTAAATCTTTTTTTCTTTCGTATATATTAAGTTTAATGCATTTTAAATAATATATGTAAATACCTAAATATTTTAATGAATAGCCGATTTTAGAGGAATTTTTTTCCCTAATTAGTATTAATATCTAAAATCGTCTGGGTACAGCGTGGCACTCCGCGGTAAGAAGCCGCGGGCCCAGAGAAGCACTTCTTTTTTCTCCCTCCGGTAGCGAAAGGGATATTTACAGCAGACACTCTGCCCATATGCCAAGCTCTAGATGATCTCACGGAATTAAATAAAAAATTGTTGATTTTATCAGATAGACCCTCTGTTCTAGCAACTCTAAGAAAATTTGATATAAATTCTCCAAAAATTATTCACAGATTAGCTTGCAAAGTTTTCATCCTTTCTCAGTTTCAAACTCAAATGATACTTCTATGGACTCCGCGTCACCCGAAAATTATTTGGAATGTACATGCGTATTATCTCACAAAATCGGTTACGGAGTCACATTTACATCGACTTACATGCATTGCTTCGGAGGATATCCATGGCAACATCAACAGAAAAAAAATAAAAAAAGCCAACGAAAATTTTTATTCAAGTAAATATTTGAAGACTTGGGAAACATTCCGACTATGGACAAAATATCCATAGTCGGAATTGATATTTTGTCCATAGTCGGACAAACTTTCAAACTTGCCACTTTCAAATAACTAAGAGACGCATTATTAGAAACTGAAATAATATAATGCAATTAATACAAATAATGCGATTTAACAATAACTTAAGTGGAGATAAATAATTACAAAAATACCCTATGAAAAAATATTTTGCTGAAAATAAATGTTTTAATAAATCAAAAATAGAGACCGAATGATTACACAGGTAAGCAACAGAAAACTGTAAATAATCGTAACAAAGTTATTATTTTATGGAGTTTCTGGAATGAGGAAAAGGCTTGCTAAATTAACAGAATATTACGTGAGGCATATACGACTAGACTTATCAAAAATATTACTTCATAATTTCACATTTGATTTCTAAAAAAGTTATCTTTACCCCCCCCCCACTCCTCTACCTATCTATCTCTTTTTCTATCTTTTTGAGTTTCTCTATTTTTTTTATTTAACTTTTGTACGCAAGTTTGTGATGCTGTTTTTAATTCAAAAAACGAAGACCTCGAGTTCAGAAACAGTACAATGCAAGGCTTTGAAATGTAAACTCGAACACAGAAAAGATTAATCAAATAAAAGTAATTTAGAGGTATACCGCCCCCTCTGTTCAGATAACAGTTTTGGCGGTTCATTGGATGGCTGTGCGATCTAGGCTGACCTCGGTCGCTTGCTATCCTTATTTCATATTAATTGAATTTCTTTTTCAGATACGAGAAAAGTCATGAAACAAAAACAGTTCGTAAATCATGAATAGAGGAAAAGACATACACGTAAATAAGTTTAAAAAATGTAACAGTATTTTGAGAGAAAATGTCTAGGCATGTTTTAAAGTATGAAATTTCATACAGGTAAGAACTAATTTATTTATGAAATGTAAGAAATTTTTTTAATGAAACATAAATTTAATTTTAATTTAAATAAGATAACTTATTTTATGTAACCTAATTTGTTTATTTATGCATAGTACCATATGGTAAAAAAAATATTTACTTAAGAAGTACAAAAGTATTTCGATTCGATGTTACCATAGTTACAGAATCCACTCACGTTACACACAATAATCGTTGTAAATTCGTCAATAGTTTCAGATTCTGTTTTGTTTTCTTAGTTTAATTTCTTACTGATTGATTAGTTTTATGGTACATAGAGCAACAAGGCTATTATCTTCTTATTTTTAGATCCAAGGTTTTCATTGGCTAGGGAATTCTACTTTAACTGTTGCCAAAGTTTAAATTAAAATAAGTTCAAATTTTAAACCCTTTTAGTGTGTGTGTGTGTGTGTGTTTTTAAATGTTTTTTGGATTTTTCTTTTCTTATATGTTACAACTACATAATTTTCTTTTAATAGTATAAATATTTATTTACATTTTTTATTTATGATTTTCTATAGTATATTTTGAATGAATGGACAAAGTTTTAGATTTATATAATCTTGCTCGATTCTTAAGATATTATGGTATGTTTAGACATAGCTTATATTTTTGATGTGCTATATAATTTTACGAGAAAGTGATTTTTTTTTTATATTTTATGATTTATAAATTGTTCTAATGTAATTTTAGTGACAAGAAAATATTTATATTGTTCTATGTATTTTAAGCTGTTTTGGTATTTTTATTTAACTTTGAAAAGTTACCATTTATTTGCCTTAGAATTTATCTTTATGTGAGATTCCTATGTTTAGAGGTTAGATTTTACTGTTCAGCTTGTGCTTTTGTACGAATAAAAGTGATCATTCTTACAGGTTTTTGATTTTTATTAGTTTTGTTGAATGAATATTTGGAGATGATTTTTAGTCAGATTTTGTTTTTTAGTGAGATTCAGTTTACTTTTGGAATAACTGACTATTGTTATTATAATTGATATTTTATATTTTAAGAGCATTCTTCTGACTTCTTTCTGTTTTGGGATTTTGTCTGATTATTTTAAACAATCACTTTAGAATCTTGCTAGTTTTTTTAATACGAAGATAAAGTGTGGAAGAATGGGGAGGGGGGGAATTAATGTTTGTCTGGATGTGATAAAAAGAATTGCAATTATAAGCCAGATCATAAGGTTACTAATGTAGAGATTTGGAAAAGGATATTCAATAGTTGCCACATACTAGTAAGACTTTAATATTTTGGAATTTAAAAAAATCTAGAGTGTGCTTATCAATGTAATAAATTAGGCAATAATCATATTAATGACAATTGGAATAATAAAGATTATATTCACCACAACTCTAAGAATAGAAATATATAAGAAATAATTATTTATTTTTAAGTTTTAGTAATAGTTCTGGATGCAAAATTTTTAAAATGATCCGTAAGAATAAAATTAATAAGAATACGAAATTTTTTATTTTATTTTTTGTAAAACTTTTCAATGCACTTATCTTCTAAATTGCAAAGTTTGCAATTGTAGTGGGCAAATTTCAAATTGCATTAATATTAGAATTAATCAACATAGGTTAGACACAAAAATTTTAACAAGTTGTAAGATAATAATAAATTGAAACTGACACTCTCATTTAAGTGTTTTTGACAATGTTGAAGTGAGTTCAGTCAAAATTGCTTTCTTTATATTAAAAATATGTTGTGGAGGGAAAACTACTTAATTAAATATTATCAGGCAATACATATATTTTAATATTACATACACTCTATAACAAAAAAAAAAAATAGCGCACCAAGAAGGAGTTGCCCGAATGTAATGAAATTTCGTATGCAAAGACATTTGGACCGAATATGCAAATGATTAAAATTTGGTGTCCAATAAAAGAATAGCAGGAGCAACTCAGCAGGTGTATATAAGAAGGTCATATTTTCTGTTGTATTGCGATTTAGGATAACTTTCAACGGCTAAAAAATGCCTCGCCACTGGATTCGAGCTCATTACGAGCAACTGTCAGAGTTTGAAAGAGGTCATATCATTGTATTAAAAGAAGCAGGTTGGGCAAATCGGAGAATTGCTCGTCATATGGGTCTAAGTGATGCGGCAATTAGAAGATGCTCGAAAGAATGGGTGGACAATGGCAGATTTCAGCGTCATGATGGTAGCGATCAACCTAAGGCCACAGCAGATCGGGGGGAACAGAGTGATTGTCAGATCAGCTATCACAGCACCTGCTTAATCATTATCAACCATCAGACGTGAAACCCGCACACCAGTGTCCACCATGACCGTTTACAGACAACTGATAGAGTGAAATCTAAGCTCGTACCAACCTCTACCCCCTGCCCCTCATGCCTGCACACTGTCGAGCCAGATTACAAAAACGTCTCAGATTTGCATAACGTCTAATGTAAATTTTTCCAATCTTTTTTAATCTGGTTGATTTATTGCTTAGATTGTTCTTTTTTCTATTTTCATCAGATTTTCATTCATATAGGTTCATTCATTAGATTTTCATTTATACATTTCATTCATACAGGTTGAATATATTTCTTTGTCTACATATATATTTTACTTAATTTCTTCTCTTCAAATGTGGTTTTCTTGCATCTTGTTTTTGTGAATTTTTGAAATTATCGCTTTGGATAATAACATTTTTCTTTTGAATTGTTTAGAACCTGTAAAACATTGTATAACCAGAAAATCTGTCAAAAGCCACATTTACAATTTTAAAATGTTATGCTTCATTTTCTTCATAGTTTTTCCTTTCTTTGTTTTCATACTTTGATTTTCACTTATTCATGAGTTGAACTTTATCTTGCCATTATTTATAAGTTTTCTTTCAGGAAAATTGAACACCTTTTTAAATGTTTTGTGGTGTATTGTTTTCTTTTTCTTTTGTTCTATGTATTAGGTAATTAAAACTATTTAATATAATTTTCTTTATACTTTTTTATTTTATATTTAGTTTTACTTACTTTAGTTTTTTTTTACTTTATATTTAGTAAAGTGCGAAAAATTTGTTTAATCGAATCGGAATATGTACATCTATGTTTGCTCGTCTTGAAAACAAACCCATTTTGTACCGGATGAAAAATGGATTATTTTCGAATACATTGTAAGGAAAAGAAAATACTTGCAGCATGGACTATCTGTCCCCTCCACCTCTAAATCGAGATTGAGTCTAAATAAGAGAACGCTGTGCATACGGTGGGATGTCCAAGGACCAATATATTTCGAGTTTTTGAAACCTAACAAAAAGCTAAATTTGAAGATACACAGTCAGCGAATGGATCATTTAAACAAAGCATTGAAAGAAAAGAAGATGGCGAGGTCCAGTTTGAAGCCCATTACATTGCATAATGATAACGCCAAACTGCGTGCTGTTTTGGTGATTCGTCAAAAACCACAGAGCTTGGCTGGGAATTTCTGTCACATCCACCATACTCCTTGGACCTAGCACCTTCTAATTATTACTTGTTTATCTCCCTGAAAAAAATTTTGAAAGGAAAAAAATTCAAAACTGGAGCACACGTTAACCAAGCACTACTTGAGTTCTTCGCCTCTAAAGACAAGGCATTTTTGAAAAATGGTATTTACAAATTACCATCACGTTGGCAAGAGTTCATAAGTAACGACGGAAAATATATTATATTATACAATAAATATTATTAAATGTAAGAATTAATTATTCTTTTCACGTTACAAACGGACAGAACTTTCGGGTAATATAATATATATATATATATATATATATATATATATATATATATATATTCTCTGGACCACTCAATTCCTTTACCAAACAACTTATTACTAACCAATAGTGTCCATCTGTTCACACTTTATTACCAACCAACTATTAGCCAAACAACAGTTCGAATCTTTTTTGAATTTATAGAAATGACGGGGCTTTTTTTTTTTTTTTTTTTTTCATTTCGAGTATGTGATATCCATCTTGAAGCATTTTGTTAGCTTGATGATTATTTCACCTTTCTACTCATATATTTGAATCTTCCTTTTTTTGAATTTTTGTATTTCTTATAATTTGATTTGTTGATAATTTTTAGAATTATAAATTTTATTTTCACTATTTTTATCGCTGAACTCTTTTGCATTTTTTATCATTGAACCCTTTTGTACTTTGGATTTCCTAATTCAGCCTGCCAAGTCGCAGAGAGGAAAAAGTTGGTACCATGAAACTAGTTAAACCCCTCTTATTCGGTCCTCAGCTCGAAATTGCTTTTTGACTTGCTGGGTTCCATATTTTCATTTATTTTTTTAATTTATTTTTCCATTTCTTTTTGTCTTTTTAAATATTTAATAAATTATTTTTTCATAATTTTTCAGTATATATGAGCATCTTGGCACATGCTTCGTACTCCAATTTTGAAATAAACAGAAACTGTCCAATAAATTTGGTTTTTCTGGAGTTTATTATTGTAAATCATTCATTTTATTACAACAAAAAGTGACAATTTACATCACAAAAGAGTGAGAACTAAGGTTGTATGATCTTTTATACCTTCTGAGGCTCAGATTGCTTACCCAATACGTCCGACTTTTCAAAGCGAAGGTGGCAGATGCAGTTAAAAAGTTGATTGGTAGATTTACTTTAATGTTAAAATAGATTTTTCGGAAAAAGTGAAAGAAATTTAGAATGAAGAAGCGAAAGTAATTATACAGGTAATTACATCACACACACACAGAATTATGAAGAATTATAATGAAGAAGGATGCAACTCCTGCCGAATATATATATATATAACAAAAAATTTAAAATAGAAACGAATATATGCCAGCAATCACTGTATGATTTATTCCCTGAGTCCTACGAATGGTTGTATTTTAATTGCTTAGAAAGATTAAAATTACTTTTGCAAATAAAGCCAACAAAACAAGATGACATAAGTTCATAATGTATTCAGTGACAACAGCCCTATTTCTTATTTTTTTTTATTTTTAAAAATATTTATATAAGAAATAACTCTATCAAAAATAGCTGTGAAGAATTCAATAATATACTCATATTTTAGGTATTTATTAGCATTCAATATATTAGTACTTTTATCACATTAAAACAGAAAATGCACATAATTTTTTTGAAGAATTATTTCATTTTTTCGAAATGAAGGAAAGCTATTAATAGAAAATAAGAATAAACTCTGATAAGGTTCTCAACCGATGAAAGAAACGTGTGTGACACATGTCAGAAGTTTGGCTAGAGGGTGTGACCCAAAACGAGACGAGGTTAATTGAAATAAAAGCATAATCTGACCAATTGACAATTACACCATTGCTCACAACTTCCAAAGTGTCCTTCAGTTAACATATGGTAGCAAAGACAAAAAACTTTAAATTCACATTAGGCCAAATAACAATTATTAGGATCTTAAAATGAGTTACTTGATCATCGTGCTTTATTAGGAGCCATAAGGAGACAAAAAATATTAAGAATTTTCGAAAAACACAGGATAAAAAAAATTGTCAATTTTAATACTAAAATTAAAACTTTGCTATTCAAACGAGATATTATTAGACTCAGAATGTAATATAGCATTTTCTGACGATCAAGCAGTCAGGAAGGGCTTATAAAGTTAGAGACACAATGCAGAAATTATACATTTGCTCACTAACTTTCCTAGTCTGCCTGGATCAAATCGACCCATTTTTATAATTCATCTCGTGATAACTCCTATGGATTTAGTTATAAAATTTAATTTTAAGTAATTCTCATATTTAAGTAAATAAATCTCTTTAGTTAATAATATTTTCAGACTTGTAGAATGGTTTTTTCCCCTTAACAAAAAAAGGAATTGACATCTTACTAATTCTAAACGACTTACGTCATTCTGATCTTTTATATATCCAAGAGAACAGTGAAAACAAACACAAATATTTTCAAAACAGAAGAAATTGTTCGATCACTATCTTCCTTCTTTAGTCATAACAAAATTCAATAGTGTAAATTTACTCCATCTATATCAAAAGGATGGTATGTACTAGTATATAATTCCAATTTAACATTATTTCATATTTATTTTAATTTATTTGATATTTTCTCACTTCAGTTCTTACTTTACAAACAGAAATATTAGGGTAAGATAAACAATGAAGAATAAATTGGCAATCATTATAAAAGAAAACGGATTCAGTTCTTATATATTCAATGAAAAACTAGAATGTATCAGAGCAGTTAAAAGAGGAAGGTGTAAAGAATGCAATCCAAAGAGAGATTGATATATGCAAGCGAAGTTTGCTTCGTGCTTATATAGTCTTACCTTAAAAATAGCAAGAAAGTATGTTCCGTAAATCTTGTTTTTTTTAAAAAAAGAAAATGTATCAATGATAATGGAAGCGAATCCGTAATAAATTTATGGTTAAAAAAATTTCTATTATTTTTTTAAACTTTAAAATATATAATACCACTTATATAAACTAGAGATTGAATGACGTGAATGAAGAAAAAAAAGAAGGAATTATAAAATGTGCTGTCCATTTTAACAAACACAAAAATAAAGGAAATAAAGCTATGTAAACACACTTTTATGACCTATAATAAATATAAACCAGACTGAATCTAATATACCTATTCAGGCAAAAAGTAACTCAGGGTAGAAATATTAAGGAAATGTATGCTTTGTAAGTATGAAATGAATTATAAGATAAGCAAGAGCATGAATTATGAATTATATGTCAAGCAATTACGACATAAACTTAAAAATATGCACCAAAGTTATACATTTTATTCATTAATAGCTGTAAAATCTTTTTTTTTTCTTTTATTCTTCTTTATTTTATTACAAACTGAAAATGTTACGACGATAGTTTTATCATTCAAATCCATCGCAACCACTTTTAACTGTTATTACCATTTAAAGACTTTTATAATCCTCACTCATGTAGCTTGTAAAAATTCCTTAATCTACTTTTATAAAATAAGTATTTTAATATCCATATATAGTAGAAGATTTACACCGACGGATCAAAGATCAGATCCGAAATGGGGTTCGCCATGTGTATCTTCTACCGGAGTGTCTAAAAAAGAGTCTACCAGCTTAAACTGAATTTTTGTAATTCAGTTTTCCTGGCCGAGCCTTAGGAAATCGGATTTGCCGTAATGTGGGCCGTCTCTCATAGCTTCGAAGATACAATACATTCCGACAGTTTATCATTATGACAATTACTATTTATTCCGACAATATTGCTACAGCCGGGTACCAGAAACAAATCAACCAATTATTAATATCATTAAATAAAAAATAGCAATTTATTCTTATTTTTACTATTTATACTGGGTTCGGGCTCACATTGGAGATTATTACAACGAAACTGCAGATTCATTTGCTAAAGTCGCTGTCACTGGTAGTGAGGGAGTGAATGACTCTGGCCCTTGATTTCATATAATTATGATTTTAACAAATAAGCTTTTCTCTCTTTCTGACTAGAAATTCTGGTGGTCAACTTGTAATGTCGGTACTCAGGTTTTGTCCTATATTCTAAATCAGAATTCCAATTCAGGTTTTATTACTCGCATCTTAACTGGTCACGGTCCCCTCGTTTGTTATTTAAATCTTTTCTATTTGAAAAGTACAAACTTATTTTCCTTTGGCTCTTGGTGGAAAGGCTAACCATTACGTTTTCTCTTGCACAATTTAACAAAAGTGTTAATTTAAGTTATCCTGTTGATAAAGAGAAACCTATTTGGCTGAAGTCAGGGTGTGAAAATCTTAGTTTGCATTTTAAGCTTAAACCATGTATCCTCACGGCTCGTGAAAATACTCAACAAATTTCATTATTGTTTCAATTTTTGATTTCCTTTCTGAATATTTAAATTTTCCTTTTTGTGCACATGCGTTGTTCCAAAGCTGTGGCCGGCCATCGCAGGCCAGACTGACAGTGGGCAAGAGTCATAGTGACTGCATGTGTTGTTAGCAGAAAGTCGTGATGTCAATGGAATTAGATTGAAAAATTGATTTCAAAAAGAAAGAAAGGAAAATGAAAATGGGAAGTATAAGAACTATGACGTCACACTCTGTAAACACATTGTAAGCTTTTATTTATTTTTTTAATATCGAAATTATGTAATATTTTATCCAACATGTACTACTTTATCTTACCTTTTATTATTGTAAAAAAGTATCTTTGTTAATAAATTCTGAGTGCAGGGGTAATTGTCTCCGGGGTACCAATTTGTAGCTCTAAGCCCTTTGGATGAGTTTAAAGTCCTTGGGCATTTTGTCAGTAGTGCTTCTCAGTGCGATTTTACCAAACAATAACAATCACATTAATATCTCAATTTGTACAGAGAATTCTTCAAAGCCTTGCGATGGAAACCTAGTGACAGTTTGTAGTCACGATTTTAATTTTTAGGGTTGGTTTTTTACCGCTCTGAAATACATAAGTATATATTTACAAAAATGATAAAGTCACTTTCATAAAAAATCTCTTTTAAATGTTTTACATCCGTCTTTGAGTTCGAAGGTCTATAAAAAATTTTAAAAATTATAACCTTACTCTTTTTGTTTTATTTACCTTTATAAGGAGCTAATGATCAATTTTTCGCAAAATTCTTGACAATTTTAAAATTTTGCTAACATCTAACTATAGAATAACTCTAAAATATCAATGATTATCTAAGAATAGGAGAATTCCACTGCAGAAACTAGGCTAAAATACTTTCGTTAATTTTGAAATATCTTTGAAAAGTAATTCTAGCTAGCTTGATTTCAATTAATTTTAATTGCCACAGATAACTTTATTGTAAATTCATGGATCTAAAAAATTATTGCAATTATACTTCCCCCTAAAAATTACTCAAGATTTTACTTAAAGCAGCCCTAGAAGGTTGCTTTGCCAGATTCTGGATATTACCTTTATCTCTTTTAAGCATCACTCCTCTTTCCAATCCACTACAACCCACCACAGGCCAAGGTCGTCCCAACAACCCTCCTCTAACGGTTCGCTAACGTCCTCCTACGATTGCTTTGCAATATCTTGGGATCTGCTCCAACGTGGTCAATTCATCTAGTGAGAGGCTTTCCACTTTTTCTAAAGTCAAAAATGTAATCTTTTGCAAAGGTCACATTTTTGACAAGGTGTATGTTCTCACATCTACAACTATGTTCAAGCCACTGATCCGATAAGATAAACTCGGCGATATTACGTTGTCAAGATTTTCTATTTATTCCATAGTCATACAAATTTCTTTATTTATCACTATCTCTGATTGGGTCAAATACTTTTCGAAATGAAATATTCCGCAAAAAATTGAGATTTGTAAAAAAAAAAATTTGGTCGATATTTGAAAAAATTTCAAAATTCTCATCTATCTTTGTTAGGGTCCAGTACTTATTATTGTAAAATATAATAGGTCTGATAAGGGTTTTATATAGCTCTATATCTTTGTAACCAAACGTAACAAAAATATTACTAATTGTTTTTCTAATTGATTTTAATCTCTATTTCTTAATCTCTAATTTTTTAGTTAACTTCTTAACTAGTTTTAAAAAACATTATTCGTATTTTATTATTTTACAAAATAAGACAAAAATAAGTACAGTAATTCCTTTATTTAAGCCGGTCATTGACACCAGGAAAACAGTATATAAATAAAATCCTCTTACGTAGAGTCATAAAAAGCAGTTTAAATTAAGAATTCATTCCACATTGCTCAAAGACTGGATCCATTCCTCTCTATTTTACTGGTGTAGAATAATTTAGTTATAGAGCCTCAGTAAAAACTTACTGATAACAAAATATACTCTTTTAAATGTATCAGTCAATTATTATTTCTATAGTGTAAAGTTATTTTGAAAATTTTATGGAGAGATACTGTTGATGTTGATGCTGATAGCACAAATAATTTATGTATGTCTTCTTGATCGTTTCCTTTATTTAATTATTATGGAAATGTCCATACAGAAAATTTTTCTTTTAGACGATTACGGTCTAGAGTTGTAGTTTCCAATCCTTGGTTCGCAAAACTTTGGTGTTCCATAAAACAACTAAAAGTTTTCGGAGAAAAAATCAAACACACAATTAAGAATTGTTGGAAAAGATAAATCAATGTAATGTTTAATTATTTTTGTATGGGATTGAAATCTGCAAACACGAATGGTGAACTTTTTAGTTATATATTTGGGGCATCTTTAACTTAATACACACTTAATTGCTGTGAAAAACGACGTTATATACGAGACCAATTGTATAATGAAGTGAATTACATCACAGTAATTGTCAGGGGAAGGATCCATTCGGAATCATCATTTTGGATCTTTGCTAAAGATCAATATCCGGGTTTAACGAAAAAAACAGTAAATACATAATGTTTCTTGTCATATCTTTGCGAAGCAGGTTTTTTAACGAATTAATTAATTTTTAAAGAAGCGGGAGAGTCTTAAGTAATTTAGAAGAGAAAATTGAAGATTCTTTATCATTTATTAGTCACAATATTACAGAAATATGTAAAGATCACGCATCAGAATAAATTTGAGATTTTCTTAAGATATTATAAGCTATTTTTAAAGAAGTATATAAGCTATTATATACTTATTGCAAGTATATAAGCTATAAGTATTATAAGTTATTTTTAAATAAGCATACCGATATTGCACATCAATATCAGTATTTTATTCTTTTTTAAAAGTAAGACTTTGGAGCATGAGTTTTTCATTGCACTCTTGATTTCAAAAAGGTTAGTCAACCCTATTTTGAAGCTTATGTTGTATTATAAGTGCTCCGCTCAGAGAAGAAATGTCAGAGTTGAATGTGCCCCGACTTCAAAAAAATTTAAGAACCAAAGATCTTGAGTATGGTGATGTGTTTTTAACTTTGAAGTGTTCAACAGTCAACTTTAATAAATAAAGTACGACTAAAAATTATTTTAATTAAAATATCTCAGCCTAAAAGGTAAAATAAAAATAGGTGTCTACATGTGGAAAATAAAAGACAAACATAAATGGAGTAGAGGGGAAATAAACACAAGTTAAAACTAAAATATAAACTAATGTCTAAACTCATACTTAATGTATCTCAAATTAAATTCTGCGTCAGTCTACTATAAATATCTTTTTCTCGAACCATAAACTCATCTCATTTTAATATTTCCTCTCCATTGCCTTATACAAAAATCTTAAGCCTCAAAACCAGAAAATATAAATCTTTTGAGTCTTAAAATCTATTTGCTAAAATCACATTAGGTTGACGGACGACTCTCTAGAAGTAGAATTTATAAAACAGTATAAACATATAGCAATGTCCCGTTATTATTTCTTTCATTTTTCACTATCATTCACAATTTAAGGAGTCGTGAATCAAAAATCGAATGAAGTGGAAGTCACAGTAATAATTGCCAAGAACCCAGAGATAATTGTCAAGTTTTTTTATTCAGATCTATGAATAATCAAATTTCAATCCCTAATATGCTCTATATGGGGCAATAATCCGTGTATGCGTCTGATGTAATAACTTAACAATTATCTTACATAACCAAGTGTAGACGCGGTAACCTAGTTGTTATGGCAGCGGAATCGTGGCCGGCGTTTTCCATTGAATCGTAGGTTCCAGCCTTGATGCCAACATGGGTTGATGCACATTAAATCTGTCAGGGCTCAAAGTCCTCTCTTTGGCGTGGTATGGAAGTTAGGAGAGGAAATGCCAGCTCAGGTGTCATCCTCGTCGCTTTACCGTGGTTCAAAATTACGAGGTCCGTCACCAATAGCCCTCGTATTGCTTCTAGTGCGACGTTAATAAAACTAACCGAACTAGCGAATTAATCCCGTTCGAGCAAAATATTTTAAGGATTTTTTAGGTTTCAAATATTTGCAGTCTTCTAAAACCTCCATATGTTGTTTATAGTTGAAACCATCGCTTGAAGGATTCGAAAATGTAAACAAGAGCGCATATGGCGGGGAGTAATAATAATACTTTCATATGTATCCCCAGACAATTATTAACCCTATAAAGTGGGCTCTATAGTATTTTCTTTTTCAACTAACCCTTTGAGACTCTAATAGAAGTGATGTTTGTATTAAAAATCTTTCTCAATGAATGTAACGTGATTTGGGTGGATTAGATTAAAATTACTAAAATATAGTGAATAGGTTGGACGAATTACATTGACAAACAGCAAAGAATTTTATACTTAAGCTAATTAAAGGTAAAGAGAGTGAGTAGATGTGCAATACGCTCACAAGTACAATATCCTGACAAGTACAAGAAATCAATTGACAGTCTGAAAGGGTCAATATATAGGGTCTATTAATCGGACCTTAATCTCTAAGTCAATTAAGGACTCGGATCCGAGTGATCTACTACAGGAAAGCGCAAATTTCAGTCTTAAGAATAGGGTCTAACGCGTTTAGGGAATTATCCACAGATATAATAGACTAGGGCTTGACTTTTAAATAATCAAAGATCCAGACAAAAGCAGTTTTATTTCATTCATTGCCTAATTTCATTAAGTGACTGCGTTGATTAGCGATTCTTTAATTATTTGTTTATGATGGAACAATAAGGAAATGGAAACACCCTAGGGGTGTTACAAACTATGAGATATTATTCTTTTACCTATCTCGTTTGTAATGTTACTCTAATCACAGAATTTAGTTTTAATTTGAGTTGAAGCACAGATAAAGTAATTAAAATAATCAATTATATTTGAAAATTGAGTTTATTAATCCTCTAATAAAGGAGACGCTCTCCGCCAGTACCAAGATTTTATCTGCGAGCACTAATCCCTTCTATAATATATCAAAGAATACGCTTGCTCGAATACGATGCAAATACATCCTTCAAGTACCAGTCTATCCTACAGCGTTGGATTCTAATATCAGCAAATCAGGAGGTCAAGAAGGAAGACTATCACACACATCACACTAGCACCATTCGAATTACTAAAACTGTATTATTCTCAATTAAATTATCTATCGCTTTTATACAACTTCATTATACCTATCCATTTCTTAAGTTTGCTTAATTGCATAATACGGTTTCATTTGATTGGAAAAAAGTTGGGGAAAAAAATTAACCATAAAGTCGGAAAGAACCCCAGATATTAGTTAAGAGAAGTTTAGCTATTGGCCCATGTTATAATTAATGTTCCATACGATCGAAAGGGCCCTATTGTTAGATACAATGAATGACTTTAACAGGGAAAATGTGTATGCGTGCAACTATGGTGGCGGTAAAATATTTAAGTAACTTGGAATAGTAATATAGAGTGATGCAGTATCGACTCGTGATAATAATCTGTCAATACTCAGATTAGTTTCAGGTAAATGTTCAGAAGCCTGGGTGTCAGTGTTCAGAAGTTTTGGAATTCTGCCTATAAATCAGAGAATTTCATAAACTATGTTTCATGGATTCTTTGGAATATCTACGAAAGAAATTTTTAAAAGATCCTTGAATATAGTTAAATGGAAGCAAAATCTGGTACTTAATTATTTTCCTGAAACTTTGCTTAAAAAATCTTGCCTTTTTCTTTTTATAAATATATTTAATCAATTGTAGTAATGTTAGCTGCATCCGTCAACAGAGAACATCACATCTCAGAATTTTTCAACACACATGCCATGTCCCTAAGAATTTAAATTTTTCCTGAAATTTCTTACATATTAAATATGTTTAGTATTATGGGAATTATATATACATTGGAAAAAATCAGTTAATTATTGAATTAAAATTATTTTTGTAAGTTAAAAATAAACAAAATATTGTAATAAAAAATAAGCCAAAAATTTCCTTAAATACAAGTATACATAATACTGTTTATTCAAATCTAATCTGAGAGCCATTAATCAAAAATTACAACCAATTTAGAAATCAAACATCTTTAACAATATCCAAAATCAAGAAAAATCTATAATAGTAAAATAAAAATGGAGATAATGTAATTTGAAACTGTTCCACACTTTAGAGAGGAATTATATATATATAATTACCGGGAACTTCATAAACAAGTTCTATTGTAAAACCTTTTTATAGTCTTTGATGGACTGTTTAACTTTCTTAGTTTTTACAACGTTTTTCTGAATTTCACTTGGTGTGTGTGTGTGAGTGTGTGTGTGTGTCATCAAATTTTCGATCGTTAATTTAACCAACTTCCCATCAAGCTAGAGCTTTGAAATTTTGGGAATCGTTCGTACTCGCCTAACAATGCAATATTTAGATGTTTGCGACAAGTTTTAACTCATATTTTTTTAAATAATGCAGTTTAGTCCAATCACTTGGCGCAATTTGAATAATTGCCAAACTTGGCGAATTTTTTTTTTTTTTTTTTGGCTGAATGTTAAGTCCGCATCGCTGACCAATTTAGCAACATTTGTCAAAATACCGCCAAATAATTCCTGTCTCCAAGAGTGGTTTGACTAAACTGTATTCCAACCATTTAATTTACCAGATTAATTAATTTTAGTTAGTTTTCACGTTATGTATTTCACTTGGTGTGTGTCTGTATGTATGTGTATCAGTGTGTCATCAAATTGTCTATTGTTAATTTAACCAACTTCCCATCAAGCTAGAGCTCTGAAATTTTGGGAACCGTTCTTATTTGCCTAACAATGCAATATTTAGATATTTGCGACCAGTTTTAACTAATATTTTAATAATTTTTTTAATAAACTTTGCCACCATATAAAAACGTTGGTTTTTATTTCGAATTATTCTACTGTACATATCTTTGAAACAAAGGTTAATCATGTGTCTTTATTAATATTTTATTTAAATTGATTGAACGCCTCTTAAGGTAATCCACATTTGACACCTTTAGAGAGGAAGCAGTATTCAGTTAGCAGTATTCAAGTTCTGTATATCATTACTAAACTATTTCTTAAAATTCAATGTTTATATATATATATATATATATAATATACATATATAATATAATATAATATACATATATACATAATATATATATATATATATATATATGTGCATGCGTGCGTAACTTTTTTTCGTAGTCGTTGAAGATTCTGGGAGGCTCGAGTGTCATTAATCTTCTAAAGATCCACTGTAAAGGTGCATGTTTAGTTTAGTTTTTTATTAACGTTGCACTAGAAGCAACACGAGGGCTATTGGCGACGGACCTCGTAATTTTGAACCACGGTCAAGTGACGAGGACGACACCTGTGCTGGCACCCCCTCTCCTAACATCCACACCACGCCAATGGGGGGACTTTGGGCCCCGAACAGATTTAACGTGCATCAACCCCGGCTACACGGCGGGTCTTTGGCGGCCAAGGATCGAACCCGCGACTGAACGAAAACCGCTGGCCACTAGTCCTCGACCTTGACCACTAGGCTACCGCGGCCCGAGGTGCATGTCGAAGTGTAGAAATTAAAAGAGGGACAAGATGTCCCAGGAGCCACCCTCGTTATTTAACCATTCAAAATTTCTTGATCAGCCATCAATAATCCTCGAATAACTCTATTACGATATAAATAAAAAAGCAACCCCATTTCGTTATGTATGCACAATTATTATGCATATCTATGAAAGAAGAGGTCAGTTAGTGATTGGGGTTGGTCTGAGAATGGGTCAGTGGGCTTTGTATTACTGACAAAGATAGTCATGAAACGAAAAGAAGTTAAAATATCTGCTATGAGGTGTCTGAAATCGAAATCCGGAGTCTGTCTATACAAAAACTTCAGTCAACTGAAGCTAAAGGTAAAAAAAAAAAAAATTTAAGCAGATTAATGAAAGATGCCACATTATCAATTTTTATTTCAAAATATCACGAAATAAAAACAATTCGTTTCTTTAAATTGTACGACCAATAATTTTTAAAATTGAGAAACACACTGTTTGAAAGTTTCAGGTTACTTTGAAACGTCAACCCTGAAGAGTTATAGAAGGTTAAGTACTGAATTCAAAAATATTATTACAGTAAAATGGAATATTATGTTATAACTATTATTATATTATAACTATATTTCGAAATTTTCAGATTAAAATTATTTCAGAAGCACAATTATATTTATTCACGTATTTCTGTATTGTAATTATTATACTGATTTTTATTTATCCAGTTGATTACTATTAAAATGTATCACAGGGGTATGACACAAAATGAATCAGCCGATTTCAAAATTCCATTTTTTCATAAATAAACGACAGGAAATGATAATACATAAAAGCAAAGGGAAAATATAGGTTTTTTACAAGCGTTCGATATCGCTTCTTTTAGCTACACGTAAATGTCGATTCAATATGTAATTTCCTGCCAAGCACATTGTAAAGTGTCAGTGGTAAGCACATTGTAAATTGGCAGCAGAAATATATTGTTGGGATTCAAATAAATTTGTGGGGAAAAGTAGCGTAAAACACTATCTTTTACAAACCTCCAAAGGATGAAATTGTATGGGGCCATACCAGGGGACTTAAGTGACCAGGTGTGTAACATCAAAAATCATCTGGTCCACTATAACCGATCCAACAGTTAGGAACCTTCGTGAAAGCTTCCAAAACAGCTTTTGTGAATCAGATTCATGAAGAACACACGAGGGCCATCTATTTTTCACAATATAAAACTTTCTCATTTTCCCTTTGTATTCATGTATTACTTATCATTCTGTATCGTTTATTTCTGAAAATATGGAATTTTGAAATTGGTTGATTGATTTTGAATAACCCTATATTTTAGATATTTTACTTCATCCATTTCAGCGTTGCGCATTCTTGACTGAATATATTGTTAACACACAAAATTGTTCCATTCCAAATAAACTCGAAATATTTTTTTAAGAAAACTTAAATGACCTGATTTTTATGAATTTTTGAATATTCTATCAACGATTTTAGCGTCTAATCGTTCAAACTGGATATCATCGCATTTCAGGGCGATTTCACAACAGCCCGATCTTGATTTGATTTGATACAATGAAGAAACTGAGAACTCGAGGAAGATTTTCTTTTATATCTGAGGGAATCGATAGTTTTCGCGCGCTCTTCCGATTGTTAGAGACGCCTGTCGATCAAGAAGTCATCCAGCCAACGGATGAAGAGCAAACGATAGTTGGAAGCGAGAGGCGTGGTCTGGATTCGGGACCTCTCGAGTTCCAAAAGACGCCGATGTCAAACGCGGTTAGGGCCACAGGAAAAAAGGAAATGAGACCTCCAAGCTGCAAGACAAAAGGTGAGATTTTCTGCATCCTACACTGAGCACGTCACTCATTGTTTTATCTATATGTATCTCTACATGAAAGATTATCTTTTTATTATCATTTAATAAACTATCTCATCCAATAAAAAAAAATCTGAACCTTTCGTATTTAACTTTATGCTACCAACCGTAACTAAAAAAAAAAATTTCTAACAACTAATTCTAAAAACTTTAATTTTATTGTGGTAAAAGTAAGAAATTATAATTTTTAAGTTTATTACAAAAACTTTTATATGATATTTTCTGCTATAAAATGAATTTTATATCTATAAAGCGCTTATTTATCCGTGTATGTAGTTTTTTGTACTTCAGTTGTACACATTTTTCTTATGATTAAATCGTTTTGTGACTACTTAACATGGCAAAATACCTTAAATATTTTCTTAAAATAATGTTTTATAAAATTGTTAGCCTGTATTAAAAGGAAATTATCATTTAATATCATCTTGTATGTTAAAAACGAATAAAGTTCCATTAAAAAAAATTCGTTAAAAATTTGAATTTCATGACACTTATTAAAGTACACACACAGAATTAATAGCAAAGTACACAGTTATTAATTACATATAATAAATAATTATAACATATAAAAGTTATTAATAAGTAATAACATATAACAGTAATTAATAAATACTATATAATGGTTATTAATAAAATATACAGTTATTAATAACAAATAAATCAATATATTTAAATCGAATACATTTGATATGGTATTTTTCATAGGTAACAATCACATGAAATCTCACAAGTTCAGGTATTAAACTAATATGACTGAAAAAGCTGATAATTTGGTAAAGATTCTTAAAAAATTGGAATTCTAACATTATAGTTGTATAAAAAAAAAAGAAAAATTTATTGTTTTAATAAGATGTAGTTTTTATATGTAATGATGTACATTTCAGAACTTTTTTCTTTTATAATTCTTTACTTTAAATGCATAATTTTGTAATGAATCTCAATTGCAAAATAATAATGATAATATTGTTACTAAAAATTTTGAATTATATGATATAAAGCTGTGTGTGTATTTGACGTATTTAGAGAAGTTTTAAGTCGCATTAATTTTATTTTTATTAACATTAAAGCAATAGGTTTTTTTGCTGCATATTAAAAAAACATGTACTAAAAATTTATTTTTTATGAAAACATTCAAAATAGAGAAATTTAGAAAAAGAATTTGATGCCGATTATTAGAAGTGTTTTTCTCATCCCAAAATTTCAGACATTTTTTGGTTCGCCTTTTTTCTGAAATATATTAAGCACTGATCACAGCAAAAATGTTAATTACAACTTACAAATAACATTTTTATACATATCTTTAAATTAAATTTTATATTTTACTTAAAATTAGTAATTTTTAAGAAATAAAAAATATAGCCTTAAAGTAATTATAAATTATTTATATAGTTTATACCTATATAAATAAACTTGATCCAATAATATATTAGTTAGACTATGATTAAATGTATTTCTCATAAATGTTTCTCATTTGTTTTGTGTGTGTTCTGTTACTCGATGTATTTGTTTCGTATCGTGGGATCGTATCATTCGTCTCGAATCGTTGTTATTTAAAGAGCAATATTAAACTAAAAAATTATCTATAAATAAAATAAACATTCAAAAATGAGCTCAAATAAAAATAGTTCACTGATTTCGTTTCCATTTTATTGAGTAATTCGTCTCAAATACATTTTAAAGTTGTTGTTCGGTCACAAATAAAATTTTGTTGATTGTATTATAAGTTTCTTTTTAATTGCATTGATTGACTTACAGAAATATATCATCATCTTACAGTTTTGAAATACTTTGTAGAAACTCTAAAATAAGTTGCTTTTAAATATTTATCAAAAATCATTGAATATAATTTAATTTAATTTTTCATTACCTTAAGATTTAATAAAGATTAACTCATTTTTAAAGATTTTCTGAAATTGAAACAAATGTGATTAAAAATTAGGAAACCTACAAGTAGTTAAATTCATATATACAACCATAAGAAGAACAAGCTATATTAAAGTTATTTAGTTGATTTCTGTACTTTTTAAACTTTGTCTCCCACATCATAAATTCAAATTCGTAATTATTTGGTACATTTAAATGTGCTTTTCAGTTATTTTTAATAAATTATAATTTACATTTCATTGTTTAAATTTCATATTATTGTAATAAAAATCCAAATGTTAACATAGCAAATAATATGTGAATATAATAATCGTCTAAAAAAATCAGTCATCATTTTACTGAATATTTGTTCAATATGAAGCATTTAAGAAAAATTTAAGAGCGTAAGATTTCAATATTTAATTAATTGATTTTCATTACAGAAAGATATTGCTTGATAATAGATACGTATTTATACTATAAAATTAAATCATGAAGTAATTAAATCATAAACTTTGTTTCGAAGCTATATAGATTGCTCTTATATATATTTCATAATCATTTAATTACGTAAAAAGAGTAGAAATAAGATTATCATAATTTATTATTCAAAACAAATTATTAAATTAGAATTTTAAAAAATGCATCGAAAAACTGTTGACAAATATTTAAAAAAAATTATATATTACGAGAATTTAAAAATTATTTTAAGCCATTTTTAATTATTATTTAAATTTTTCGAGCCAATTTATAACAAATTTGTAGTTTTTCTTTTAGTTATCTCAAGAATGATCTAATAGATTTGTTGCATGTTCATAAAGTTGCGATTAAATTAAATTAATTTAAAAAGCAGTCAAACTTTTGACTAAAAATATTGTTATACTATTTATAAAAATATATATAATTAAGGATAGTAATATTTTCGCACGAAAGCGTGCGCTCACAAATGAATACTTAGTATTATTTTATAATAAATCATACTGGTATATCGTAATAACTTAACTTTTAATTATGCTTAAAATTCTAACTCTTTGTCTCAAAAAAAAACCTCTCTTAACATTCTGATATAAAAACTTTTTTTTTTGTCTAAGTTCATTTTTTAAGAAATATTTTTATATTATATGTTGTTATAAAAAAAAAAACATTCATATAATAAACGAATAGAAAATGCAGAAATTTCATTACTGTCAAACGTAACTTGATCTGTTTAGAACTTCTAATAATTTGATATCGTACAATATCTGACATTTGAATGGATAAGGCTAAATTTAAGTAGATTAATTTAAAAGCATAACGATTCATATAAATATCGAACATATTCTATTTCGTCTTTTCATAGCCCCTTCTCTGATACACTTCATTTATATTTGGGATTATAATATTTTTCTTAACACGAACTCAAATAATTTTAAAAAAATCAATTTTAAATTAAAGCTCAAAATAACATAGAGAAGTTAATCATAATATAATACACAAACACAGGAAACAGTAATTAGTTATCAAAGTCATTAAAAAGCATCATGTATTATTTTTTGAGCAATTAGAATCACACAAACACTCATAACAATGCTTTTAAATAATTCAATTCACAAACTAAATTTTAATTATATGCAATAAAGATAAAATAATTGATTTTTTTATTTATATATATGTATGACCCTTCTAATTAATGTAATCAATTCTTAAATTAATAATAAAATTTTACTGTTTTAAATCTAAGTGCACTATACTTTTCAATTATTCTCAAGAATGTGTCCAGAAACACATTTTCATTAAAACTATGCTGAAATTTAGAAATGTTATACTTCTCTGTATGTATATATATATATATATATATATATATATATATATATATATATACTTTTCTTCCTGCATAATTTAATTTTTTGCATATAGCAAAAAAAAAATTGCTTTACTAATTAAAATTATATAAGTGTTAAAAACTACAGAATATGTTTTGAAAAAAGAAAAACTTTTCTCTACTAATTCAAGAAGCACGATTAGCAGAAGTTAAGCATATTCTGAAAAATAAATTGGGTACCTTTCTTCTAAAAGGTAAAATTCTTTTAATCATTCTGAGAGTTGTTCAATATTATTTGTTTGTGACATGATTAACACTAAAAATTGTTTTAATAAGCACATACATGAAACAAAATTTATATTTATAAAAATGCAGAAAAAAGTTTATTTCTGGCTATTTTTACAAGAAATATCTGTCGGAAATATTATTATTAAGTTACCCGTATTATCCAAAAAGCTCAATAACTAGAAACCTAGGAACCCCACAGCGATAAACAGCATACTTTTTGATACGATAAAAGGCTCCCTGCTTCGATAAAAGCTTAATAACTTAAAAGTGTTGAAAAACATTTGAATATCTGAAAGTTGTGGAAAGCGTTAGGTCCAAGAATGAATATGATTTTTAGCGTTGTAGAGATTATAATCCAATAAGTATATTGTAGCATCATTATGTATGCATAAATATTATGAGACGGGGGGGGGACGGAGACTCTTTATACAGATAATTTATAATAAATATAAGGTAAGAAAAGTTTTAATGAAACCTTTATTTAAAGAGGGACTAAAAGGTATAAAAATAATTTTTTAATGTAAGTATACAATTTATAAGAGTTTGTGACGCTTAACTGTGATATTCAGGTATTACTAATAAATTAAGTAGCATAGTTGATTACTTATGTATGAGATCAAAAAAAGTAATAACGCCTCAAGTTTATGTATAATTTATATACATATTACATGTGTATGTAAAATTTCAGCTCAAACGGTTGATAGGAAGTGGATGAAAATTCTAGTACATATTTTGAACTGGAAAGACATTGAAGAAAAGTTTTGGAAATCAAGATTTTCACTTTGGAAGTGAAATAGAAGTTATTTAAGTTTAAAAAGCAAATTACCATGTAATTTTTGACTTTTTTTGTTTTTAATTTTTAGCCTATATGACTATGGAAACACTAGTATCCACACACATAGAATTATGCAAATACATATTTTTGTTTAATGAGCTTTAACAACGTCAAAAAATCCCGGAGTATTTATATTTAAATAAATTTTACACCAGCAATTATTTTTTTTAAATAATACATTATTTCATTTCATTTTACTAATTATTTTACAACTCAGGTTACATACCTTCAACTTGAATAAATGACAGCTTTTTCAAAATTATGATATGTTTTTTTTTAAATAGAACGTCCTATTATTAAAACAGATATGCAACACGATGGGAGGAGAGGGGTAGCAAAACTCTAACGTAAATTTTAGAAGACAGAATAATTTTCATTTATTTATAGGTATATTCTATTGTAT
>BMAW01000734.1:0-112043 GCA_019974015.1 Nephila pilipes | reverse complement strand
GACAGAATAATTTTCATTTATTTATAGGTATATTCTATTGTATATTTATATCTCATTCTAAAAAAGGCTTCGAAAAAAGCTCATAATCAAACATGCGCACTTACAACCATTAAAAATAAAGTGCATGTACTTCCTTACACGACAATATTATTTTTATCAAGTAGATTCTATTTCACTTTCTATATAATTCATATTTATCACCCAAATTACTGGAATTCGAAACTGAATTAACAGGCAACCTGTCAAAATGGCGACAACTTTCTTAGGAACAAAATAATGCGCGGGAGAAGAAAAAAAAAGTTACTGGAACGGACATCGTAATTAATGTCCGCGTTCTTCAAAACCGAAGATTGGTTCCACAGAGGAAAACATCAAATCTGGGACTCATTTAAAGTAGCCTTTTTGCGTTGGATAAACTTTTTTTTTCTTTCTTCCTTTCTAGCTCTCTCTGCCGTCCTGACTCTGCTGCTGTCCGTGTCTGAAGCTGGCCATCCATCTTACTGCCAGATCTGGCAAGCTGATATCATCAAATCGGAAGGTGTTGTGAAAGTATCCCGCAATTACAAAGGCCTTTGGGTCTCGGAAAAGTAAGTTTTTGCTCTTTATCGCAGGACTCTCATCTCTTGGAAGATGTATTTATTGCTAACCTGTTGCAATCTGTTGCTCAGAATTTCAATTACTGTTGTTACAGCTAATTGGATATCGACATCTAATTATTTGGTCTCGATGTTCATGAGAGTTTAAGTGTCAGGGCCTCTGAAGACTCAGGTGAAGTTAGGTCAATGAAGATAATGATGGTCCGTTTAAGATCCAAAAAAAAAAAGAAGAAGAAGGGGCTTTCTGGAGATGTAATTGGTCTATCCGAAGAGCAAGTTCATAGGTTCCGACCACCCTTAAAATTTTCAGAAGCGTTTAAGCATTCTGTATAACAGAAAAACGTACGCTAATATTTCTTTAGAATTCTGCGAATAATAAAAACAGTATATTTTTTAGGATAAAGAGATAGCATTGTAAAATGCGAATGATTAAAATTTCAATATATACAGCAATATCCCCTTCCCTCCCACAAGAAATAGTGTTTCTTGCTGTTTATTAACATTTTAAGGAAATAATTATAGATAAGGAAATTTAATATAGATCTTCAGTTATAACATGAAAAAATATTTATATTCTGCAGGCTTTGCTTAATTATACGAGAGGGTATCGTAAATTTTTAATCATTATACCAAAAAATAACCGAGATATATTGATAAAATTAATTTTGTATATTAATTGATCCTTAAGTACATAATACTGCAAATTACAGCTATTAAAGATTATTCGTATGACAATGATAGATTGAAGTAAAGCACAATTGTTTAATTAATCCCGGTGTGTCATAAAGTTTCAATTACTACTAAAACAACAATTGAGATAGAAACTTAAATTTCATTTATTTTGCTTAAGACTTTGCTCTCTAGTTACAATCCAGAGTTATACATTTCTCTCAGAGTTCATTGACCTCTGACAGCAAATAGAATTCTACCTTCGCCATACTGCGCGTTACTGCAATCTACGGCTTCCTGAAACGAAATAAATCAACATGAATAGTTGTGATTTATAACATATATATGTAAGAATCAATAAATAATCCAAACAAATTTTATCTAGATATCTATTATTATTTATTTAGGTTATTTCTTAGTAATAATAAATACTTAACGTTACCCCTAGTATGTTATGATTAGTTTTTTATGTTATTATATTTTCATCATAATTATATAGATATTGCTTTAAATTACGGTTTGAACATTAAGTTTAATTATTTATTAGTAATAAATTAATATTAATATTAATAATTTAATTCATCAAAATTAAACTATAATAAATATTGTTAGTTAAAAAATTACAAATATTATCTTAAGTTAACTTGAATAATCACTCCAAAAATCTCTTTTTGGTTTTTCAGCGCTTTGGAAAAATTGCTGTTCTTAATTACGAAATTCTGTAAATGAAATTATTAAAACGAAATCTTTTCTGACTTGTTCTCCATGTACATCAATTCATTAGATTTAATAAATTTAGACTAACAGTGATACTTTTATAAATGATCATAGCAAATTTAAGAAAAGATAAGAAAAAATGATAACTTCTTGAACCAAGTTTAAGGATACACAGTTCCATGCGAGCAATGTTTTTTAATTAGGTGTTCGTAAGATAAAGTTGTTATGCACCATATTTGAATACACATGTGTAAATCAGGAGAATAAAGGCTTTTTTTAATACAAAAAATAATTTTAAATTTTACTTTTTTAAATATTTCATTATTTTAAGGTTCATACTAGATCTATAAATTTTATTACTTTCAAGCAATTTTTCCCTCAATATCTTAGAAATGTTTCTCATAATTCTGTGTATGTGTTTAGTTGTACTGAAGTTATTTGTAGTTTTACAAAAAAAAAAAAAATTGTGTCAGACACTACGAAAAACAATAAAATACCATCATATTTAATTTTTTATAAGAATAACTATTTATCTAACGCCTAATTCCATGCAAAAAATTATCAAACATGTTACTCGGAACAACTAGAAAAAATTTATTTCAAAACCTTACATTGATTTAAAAAGGGCCTTATTATTTAATGTACGTGCCCATCGTGGAAAAATAAGGAGTCGAGAAAAAGTAGTTTAAGAATTTGACGGCCAGTGAAAGAAATAATTTGGCACATTATTTAATTAAATTTAAATAATTCACTAAATAATGCAACTAAGGCTATGAAAATATAAACATATATTTAGAAAAGCCATGCAATTAAAATAAGGTAACAAATCGCTTTTCGATATTTTGATAAGGGTGCTGTGTATTACCCTCTTAAAGAAAAACGAAATAAATTTTTATTTTATTTTCCTACGATTAAAAAGGAAAGTATTTTTAGAGATATGACTTGCACAATATTGTTCAATCATTTTCGTATTTTTCTACGGGAGAGGGAGGAGATTTAAAAAAATCTTAAAGGAATAGACTGAAAAAAAGGAGTTACTTTGTAAACAAAAATTTAATTTTTATTAGTGTTAGAATTGTAGCTGCTATTTCTGATTTATGATTAAAGTTGTGTTGAACTTTATCACTTCGAAAGTATACACTGTGGTGTTGCTACTTTTCGCGATTTTTGTTGCATACAACTTGTCGATAAAAACTTTTGAGGAAAATTTTAATTTTTGTTCAAGGAAAATTGAGAAATCGTGTAATCAATTTCGAAATTCTATTGAATTCTTACCCAATGAGCTTTTCACTAACGAATTTTCAAAATAAAAATTAAAAAAAAAAAAAAAAAAAAAAAAAAAAAAAACCGGGTTTTTTTTCCACGGTACTTTAAAATACCTTTTTTTCCCACTTTTGTGTGTGATACAACTTACTCTGGTTAATTTAATTTTAAATTGAAGCTTAAAATGAAAAATTCATATGTCTATTAGTTATTTTTTCTAAGCACCTTGAAATCAGTGATCAGTAAAAAGATACAGAGTTTTGTTATTATTGTGATGCTATGGTTTAATTATAACGCATATATAGAGTGTCATTAATATTTTCGGCAAAATCACATGAATTTGGGCGTTTTTGCCAATTAATTATCATGTTTAATTTTATCCGAACGTATTTGACAGACAATGTCGAAGAAATTGAAATAAATTATTTATAGACGGGAAACACAAATATGGGATATAAAAATATGTTGAAATCTGAAATTATTTTTATGTAAATCACTGAAAACCTATATTTTGAAAATTTATAAACAAAATATTATAAATCATTAACTAAAAGGAACATTGAGAGAAATGAATACCGAATTCGTAGTTTACATAAATTAACTCCTCATAAATTTGTTAACAAATTATTTCATAAATGTATACCACAATAATTTAATTCATTTAAAGAAACTGAATAAGAGACCTAATTTTGAGACAGAATTATATCAATTGGTATTTATAAATCTGAACCAAATTCAGTTTAATTTATGTTGTAGCAAAAGGGAAGAAATTTAGTTGCAACTGATGAAAGAAAATTTCACAATGGTTGAAGTTTACTTTTACTCGTATTATACTTTTATTCGTTGCCAAGGATCACTTTTAATCTTTAAGGAATTTAAATAACAGTTCTTGGAATGCTATCATTTTATGAATGCACGTGTGTATATCGAATATTTTTATAAATCTGAGTTCATAGTGAAAGGCTGACATGTAGTTTTTACTACGAGTACATGCCGAATATGGATTGATTATTTCTTTATTCTTTTACTCTTAACACGCACAAGGTAATACCAGCCTAATTAAAAAGTTTAATAATAAGTGAATAATTCTTTACCTTCTACAAGGAGTTTTTTTTTTTTTTTTTTTTCAAAATAATCAAGTTAAATTGATAAAGCTTGTTAAGACAAAAGATTTAATGGAAAAGGTATAAATACATTCTAAAATAAAATCTTGAGAGAGAGAGAGATCTGTCAATGACTCATTTGATCAAAACGCCAAAGAACCCTTATGGGAAAAAAGAGGATTTTTACGAAGGGATATCATAAAATCTTAATTAAAACTAAGAAATGAGTGAGACATCTGGATAAATTTATGTTCTGCATATTAATTAATCCTTATGTATTTAATGTTGTAAATTACGGCTACTAAGGTTGATTCGTTTGGTTTCAGGAAACCGTAGGTTGAAGTAATCCGTTGTAAGGAGAGGATAGATAACTGGGCTCAGCAATAACGACCTTCGAAAGGTCAAGAAACGTTTGAAGAAATGTATAACTCTGGATGGTGACTATTCAGAGAAGTCTTAGGAGTAATAAATTAAGTTTCTATCTCGATTATTTTTAGCAATAATCAAAACTGTACTATTCCCCAGGAAAAAAAGTTAAGACTTGTTTGTAACTTCAATCAACCGGTTGCTGAAACCAAACAAATCAACATAAATAGCTGTATCTTACAATACTATATTCATTAAGATCAATTAATATGCGAAATAAGTTTTATTCACATTTCTCTCTCTCTTTTTACTTAGTAATAATTAAAACTTTAAGATAAGATCAGCTTACGATAAGATCAGTAGATCGTAAGATCAGCTTATTTATAGTCTTATATGGGAATAATTGTTTATCTTGCTCGTCGAAATAATCATAGTAAAGTGATACAGCTGGTTAAAACAAAAGATTTGATGGAAAAGGTATATAAATACATGTTAAAATAAAATCCTTCTCTGTCATTGTGATGTGTTCTTTGATCAACATGCCAAAGATTCATAATAAGGAAAAAAAAGACTTTTTACTTAAAGAAAGATTTTAAAACAAAAAGAAGAACTTTTTTACCTAAGTTACATATAAAAGCTACCAAACTCTTTTAAAAATTTTATTGAAATATATATAATATAGATATTACATGAAATGCATTGATTCTGAGACTACTTCGGAATTTCGAATCATTACTGTTAAAGACATTTCGAAGTGGGATAAAGGGCTTGTTCACCACTACTGGGGATACGATGTGTGTGGCCAGTCATTCGAAATAAAAAAAAAATGGGGCAAATTCCTGGGGTCGGCCACAGCGGTGAGTTACCATCACGAGCCCTGCCCTCCTGAATACCTGCGGCGTGATGTCACGCGTCCTTATAATAAACACGTCAATCAAGACCCGAATGACGCTGACAACTGTCAAGTTCCAAATAAGTATGAACCATACTTCAGTGCTTAAGATATTAAACTGTTTTGTCAGAGATTTTGATAAATTCGAGCTATCGAATATAATACTCAAAGGTTCAACTTACTTTCACTTTTTTGTATCACAATGATATTCTGCCATCTAAATCTCATTACTACCTGAATAATTGAACACTTGTCAAGCCTCATTTTTAATCTGAGTTTTTTCATGAATCAACAATACAGTAGTTATTAAATGAATCAGAATTTTCATAAATGATGACAAATTTGAGAATTAAAATCTAGAGTGTCAAACTCATTTTTAACAAGTAAAAGTCTCGTTTGCCACACTTTATGTGGCAAACGAGACTTTTATGTGGGGTAGTTTTTATTTTTTCAAATTATCTTCATAACAGTAGTGTTGATCCTTGTAGTTTGTATTGTATAAAAGTGCTTGTGTTATTTATGGTGATATTATTCGTTACATAACTTTGGTATATTAAAAGCATTGTAATATAACATGCAGATAATTTTATCTCTCATGTCCCAACAAAAATATATCAATTCCTAATTTTCGTAGAAGTACTGATGTTTACGTCAGCAATTTTCTTTTACATTTTTTTATACATGATTTCTGTAAACACACAGTGAATGCAAGAGCTAGAAACAGTCGAGTCGTCATATGCACAAAATTTTGTGTGTGTGTGTGTGTGTGTGTGTGTGTGTGTGTGTGTGTGTGTGTAAAATCCACATTTTTTTTTTCTTGAACTTTAACTTGTGACGTTGGATTATTCGTGATTTTCTCACCACTAACCTCGGGGACTTTATAATAATTTTAATTGCATAAAAAATTTCTTCCCGCCCATAATGAAACGTAACTAGGAAAATTAAATAATAATAGAAGTGAGCGAATTTGAGAAATGATACATAAATGAAAAAGAAATTAAGGAAGATAGGGGATAACGATTTGTTGATAAAGATTTATAATTTGGATTGAATTAACTTAACTAGTTTTGTGCACTGAAGAGAATTCTAGTTAAATTATTAAGCAACGAATTTACTGTTAATGGGAATTGTTGTATTCCAAACGAGTGAATTGGTAAGCTAAGATTTCATGTTTAAATCATAATTTAACATTGTTGATTTAAATTGGGATTCGACAGAGATAGCGTTATTAACTATTCTCCAGTAATAATTAATAAAGTATTTTGATTTGTTCTTACCTAGTGTCCTCAATCGGAGTTTAATCTTAATTACTTGATATATTCGATTAAGATATGGCACAAAAGCAGAGTTATGTTCTTGTGCCATAGCTTGTGCTATTCGGTACAAATTTTCCAAACAAATAACAACCAGAATTAATGAATTAGTGTAACGTAAATAAACTTACTTTTCTTGTTCCCAGAAAGCATAATATTTAGAGTAAGGCTCACCAAACAGTGCAGCAAAAGACTCATGGCAATCTCTTTTCCGCAGACTGCTAAAATATTTTCTGCTACTGATGGAAATCAATTTATCGCAATTATTAATAGCTCAGGAATCATTATCAATAATTCTATATAATTAAAAGTTTCAAAAAATGAGCTGCTGTATTTTTAGCAAAATTTTTGTTATTTGCTGGGATGTTGCTAGGCCGCAAAGATGTTCATTGCGATATGCTTGGTTAAAAAAAAAAAAAAGCAGATTATTTGCATTGAAAGGGTATTTGAAACATGAAATAGAGCCAATTTTTTCCATGTCTCGTTAGGGAACATAGTTTTTGGAATATGTTTCATGTCCAAACAATCCGATGTTAATCAGTTCCGTTCCATTGTAAAAACTCAGAAAGAAAGAAATTCGCAGTGAGATTTTGATTTGCATTATTTTTTCATCCGAAGAACGTGATAATCCACTGATTAAAAGCATTTGTTCAAATAATCTTATTCAAAATATGTCATTAAAAACTTATTTATGAATTATTATATACGAGCGATCATAGTATAATTGTATTTGAAATAAAAACTTATTTATGAAGTATGAATTTTCCTAAACATGAGCAATCAATTTTAAAGAATTTATCACAATGATTTTTAGATGATTTTTTTTTATATAAATGTGCAAGACAATAAAAACCTTTTAAATACTCACACATACACACACGTCATTCAATACAAGAAATTAAGAAAAATAACTTTCAGGGCCTAAGCTTACGTCATTGTTAATACTTCTGTGCCTATTGCAGATCCGCTATAGCCTGCTGATAAGATCACGAGGCTCGTTGTTAAAGGATCGTGGCCTCAAATTATGACATTCGGCTTAAGGCTTCCGTCTACCCGCCATTTTGATTTCGAGGACGTAATGTTAATCCTACGGGGAATTTCGACTTAAGTTATCACATCTTTACTATTTGATCTATTTGAATGCAATAAAGTGCATCTGAAAGAGCAAAAAATAATGAATGCTTCTGATGAATTACTTTCCCCCCCCCCTCTCCAATTTTTAAAATATTTCAAAATATTTTTTTAAAGATTGGAAAATTTGTAAACGAATCGTTAAAATAGGGGCAAAAATATTTTTAAGAAATAAAGAGAGAAAATGCAATTCCACAGAAATCTTCATTATTTTATTGCTCTTTCGGATGCTCTGTTTTGCATTCAAATAAATAAAATAGCATTTGTTTGGGCGTGGTAGTAGGATATCCATAGGATTAACATTGTATTCACGAAATCAAATTGGCTGGCAAACCGAAGCCTTAAGATCGTCTCGATAAATAATAGAAACTGTTGAAACCTTAAGTAAACTGTAATAAAAGCATGGTAAAGGAAATATCATTTTATATGCCCCTTATTTCTTCTAAATACAATTCAGAATTGAAGAACAGTTTCAAAATGGTCATGATCGTGTTCTTCACTTACGAGTACTGATTCTACCAGAAAACTGTTGTTTCGAATGATGGAGCTTCTGCATATTAAATATAACCGAACTTCAAAGTACCCACCAAGATAAGGAATTATCTACTCAAATGACAAGATGTGGTGCATCGCCAGTAGCCTCTCGTGGAATTCTAGATGGATATTCGTTCAAATCTAGCATTTGTCTTGTCGTAGATGTAGATAATAGGGTGCCAGCTCAAATGTAGTAATCTCACCATAGCTCAAAATTACGAGGTGTATTGGTTATGGTTAGAGGACCTTTGTGTTGTAAAGAAATAGACACTTAAAAGCATTCTATGCAAGAAACAATCAAGTCGAGTTGTAACGAACTGGGAGGGGGGGATCATAGAGACGCGATAATAATCCGCCAATTATCTTTAACTTGTTTATTCAGATTTTTAGAACATGCACTATTAAAATAAACTTATAATGGAAAGCGTTTACTTAATTTCATTTTGAAACAAGTTTATAATGAATAATTCTAGTTATATTAATAAAGTCCAACAATGGGCTTGATTTGACTGGATCCGAGTCAGGTATACGCTCTTAGAATATCTCCTGGTGCGATCCTGACAGTTGTTCACACCGATATAATGTACTTGTCAATCTCGTTAAATCCTCTATCTGCTCTTAAATCTACTATCTATCAATTACCTCTAATCTCCATATTTCCTTCACTACGTTACTTATGTGTAGTTCTAAACTACATAAGTATATATTTCATACAAAACATCGTAGTATTGGGGACCCGGAGGTCAATTAAAGGAAACGAGCGTGACAGCCCGTTACAAAGTAATTCATAATCATAAAACTCGTTGTTCATACTTTCACAGTATCAAAATACTTCATAAGTTAAATAATTAACATCAAGTCAAGGGTAAAATCTTATATTAGCGCATGCCTTGGCGAAGGAAAAAAAAAGTGTCAAATCACTCAAAAAGTAGGGTTGCATTAACGTAGATTCTAATAACATTATAAATCAGGGTTGCTTCCCCCCCCCCCGATTCGGTACTTCTCTCTCGCATTTTGGTTTTATTATTATTATTATTATTATTATCAACAAGGCATTAGCAAAAATAGGATCCAATTAAAATCAAGTTATTTATTTATCACTGACATCTAACGGAATTCCCCCCCCCATGCTTTTCCGAAAACAGAATACACACTGTTACTGAATATAGTACGTTTTTATAATGTAGTTTAAAGGAATTAAAAGTTTTTTTCCTGACTTTTTTTTTTATCAAAATCATCCTATTTAAACGAGCATTATTTTAAATTATGCATAACGCTTATAATATTATAAGAAAGCAATTATGATCAAATAACAATTTCCATTTAACAAATCTATTGTATTTTCAAATGAACATAATTTAAATTATAAATTATTTCTTGATATAAGCTGACGTTTAGATTTCGGGAGAATGAAGGCAGATATAGACCTTTTTTTTAAATTTCATACAAAGAAGCTCTAAGTTACATTAAAATGCAATTACTTTTATTATCGAATAATAATTTGAAAATTTTGACAATTTGGAATTTAAAAATTGCGTTATTTTTATCCATAAATAATATCTAAAAAATATTTTTTTATTTCAAATTATATCTAAATATATAGATATTTGCTATGCTTCCATCATTTTTTTAAAGATTAACATTTAAGGTCTCAAGTCTGTTTTTAGGTACCGGCTTTTCTAAGTTGAGATAAAATGTTTTACAGCCATTTTGTGCGTCAAGCAAACATACTTTGTTTTTTTTATCAGAAATTTTTTTTAACAACAAACTTTTATTAATTAAGTACTTTAGCCGTTACATTTGTTTGCATTGGAGAACTGTATATTTAACAACGATTAATAAAGTACTCATGTTAACCGCTTAAGTACTAATGTATAAAAATGTAAATAAATTCTTCTTATTAAAATGTTAATAATTACTAATGTTAATAAATTCACCACAAAAAAATGTATTTAAAAAAATCTAACATTGTCGATACATTGATACTCCTTAACTGCTAAATTATCTGACAAGAATAAATATTAATTTTAATCCCAAATACATCAAAAACATTTCCGTTCCATCAACTGCTTACAACTAACCTTAAGAACACACGAAACTCGAGACACGCGAGCAAATTACATATGAGTCCATCAGAAGATTGTTTCTCCTCCGAAGAAAACAAACAGCAACAACCGAAAAAAGGTTCCAAAACTCTCACGCAGAGCGTCGACGAAGGGAGGAAAGTGCGAATCCCCGTCATCCCACTCGAGATAGCTGGAGAAGTATCACTCGAACCATCTGTTTGCTCACTGGAAGTACATCTCAGAGAAGAGAAGTCCATATAGACTCAGGCCTTAACGGTACCCGGGATCGGACGATTTTACGAGTGGGGATCAAACAGGGGAGGATTAGATCATGCGCGCACCCCCTTTGGAATTAATTAACACCAAATCTTCGCAGGGACACGTCTTCCTCTTAGCAGGAATCGATACCTTGGGAATAGGTTAGGTAAGGTGGCAGGTGTTGTTCGTAATAAAGGAGGTTTTTGTTAAAGGTCAGGAATGAACTTAGTTTCAGTGTATCTTGACACTGTCTTCGTGTTATGGTACAGAGCTTGATCAATCCTTTGGGCACATTTCCAGGCAGAAAACTGTTCCAATTTTCATACATATTTGCGGCGTTGCAACGCATATGTTTATGATGCAAAATTCTTAAAATTTAAAAACATTACAAAAATGTACCATTTTTCAAATGAATACGTTAAGCTTAAAAGCCATTTAGCGTTACGGTGCCGGAAAAGAAATATGTAATACATTTTACATCAGAAAAAAAAGAGAGTGATGTGGATAGAAATGAGTAAAAAAATTATAAATATGCTATTCTCTGAAGGCTAGCGAAGTCGGAATATAAAATTAATGTTCAAGCGCTTTGTTATAAGAAAAAGTGTTCCAATTTTGAGTCCTAGTTATTCTTAATTATTACTCAGAGAGACAGCCTTAAAGACTATATAACATCTGCTGATTGAAGATAAAGTTTTAATTTTATTTGACGTTTTAGTTCTTAACTATTTCTAAAGTACGTATTTAGTTTGTAAAATAGATATCACTCTTATAAGATTGTGATAGATTTTCGCGTAATTTTTCTCCTTCGACTAACCCTTTGGATTATTGCATTGTGTTACTTCACTTAAGAACCTCTTTTTGCGAATAAACCGAGACTTATATTCTTTGATTCGGATCCAGTTTTCAAGTGTTTATTCCATACTTGGATCCATTTTTGCTCTAAATGAGGTAACTAGAATATTATAATTATAATTTTTCGTTAAGGATGTGAGTTATAAAAGTTCCGCATTTATATTATTAGTTACTTTGTGATTATTCTATTGAATGGAATAAAACTAGTTTAATTTTTTTAACTAACTCTTTCTTGATTGAACATTCGATGAATTCCGATGACTCAGATCCTTGGTTGCGAAGCGAGGGTGTCACAAAATTACAGAAGCAGTTATTTGTAAATTTGGGAAATAAATTGTTAAAAAGGGAGTTAGAATTAGTGATTAGTAAAGTAAATCTTATAAACTTTAACAAATTATGGAACTGAAAAATTATTATTCTCAAACGCAATTGATTAAATTTACACATTGAATCAAATGGATCAAAATTGCTCAGTGATTTCTAAATTTTTTTGAAAATAATTTTTCAAATAAGTGATTAAGATTTTCTTTTCTAAACATTTTTATTTAAAGGGAAGATAATGTTAATCTGCTTCTCTCTCTTTTTTAAATAAATCCTCTGAAAGAACCAGTAAAGGATTAAAAATAACAGAATTAAGTTTATTAACATGTGCTAGTATGTTGCTTTGAGAAAATGACATCAACGAAAATGCGTGGACATAAAATAAAGGATTCATGATGTTAGGTTCAAAAGATTGACATTATAATACATTATAATAATTACATTTTCAGTTTGCTTAAGGTACATTTACATTGCTAACATATATGTTTTATTTTATATTTTGTCGTTTGCTTCTATTTTAATATAAAATTTAATATTTGATTTTTATTCCAGAATAGTCTGATTTTAATCTTTTTGTTATTAACACTGTTGACGTTTTTGTACTTTCGAAAAGTTTTCTTGTGAGAATAAAAATGCATTCGGAATTTGAAGAAGGTATTTTCTTTTCTTGATGGAAATAGCTTCTGTGGATAGCGATTGCCTCTGGGCTCGTAAATATCCTTATTATTCATTCTGAATAATTCTACTTTTTCAAGAGATTAGTAGAGAAAAGAAACTGAAAGTGAAATACATTTGAATTTTTAAATTAAAAAAAACCTAACACACACACACAACGCTTTTTCTAGAGAATATGACGTAATATTAAGCAGAGTTATACAATTAAATTTTTAAAAGATAAAAAAATGATGAATCATTTTTGGAAATTGAACTGGAAAACTTAGCAGATAATGTATTTACTCCTCTAATTTTCAAACTGAGTAATTCAATTAACATTTAGTATACGCATAATATTAAGAAACATGTAATATTAAAAATCTTTCTGCCATAAAGAAAACACCTCCGGAACATTCTCGAGTGAGACTCACAAAGCGATTTTACTTTCATAAAGCTTTGGGCAATGCAGTAGCTAATAAACAAGTATCCAGAACATTCTTGCAGATGATGAAATACTTTGATAAGTATTGAATTAAAAGAACATTTTAAAAGGGATAATAATCTTTGTTGCTCTATACCCATAAAACTTAACAATCAATCAATCAAATTTGGAAAAAAAAAACCAGGAATTTTCAAGAATTTAATAAAAGTTTCACTTGAAATGCTGAAATTAATAATAAAATTAAGAAATTATGTATCATACATTAAGATGTCACGTATCATAAATCTTAATTTATTACGAAGTAAAATTTCATCAAATAACACTCTTAATTTTTTAAATATTTGTAGCAAGATATTTCTGTCGAGATGCGGTATACCAGGCGCTAAGCTCAATTTTTTTTTCTCGCCCAGCTTAGTATGTGCGTCATTTAGGCCTAACATGGCAATTGGCATGCACGAGTTTTGATAGGAAATTCCTTATCACAAGAAATAAATTAATAAACATAAACAAAAACTTTTAAAAAAAACGAATCCAAGCGTATACTGCATCAAGTCCGATGTTTGACTTTTTCAGCAGCACGTTTTACTTAATTATAATTTCAATAAAAAGTAGAGTGCATATTTAAATAACATTCTTTACTATCAAAAATATTTATAGTCAAATCAAATTTAAATGTGAAAGGTAAAGAAAATATAATGATAAATGGTTACCTTTAGACACGTTGAGAAATTTCTTTCTATCGAAAATTATATTTAATAAGTTCAAACTAAACAATATTAAAAGTAAGAAATTCTTTCTTGAGTCCGAAAAACTCCAACACACTCAAAATAATCAATCTAACAATAAGCATGATATATTTTTAACATTCAATTAACTCGAACTTTCTTTTTAACTTTCTTAATTTTGAACGAATTTCTTTCTTCCTTTCTTACTGGGAGGGACTTTTAAAATGTCCCAAACCGACGACTCTTCTGAAAAGCTGAACGTACTCAATCAGAGCTTATGCGCATCTTCGATTCATGGAAAATTAACATTTACTAAATTTTTTGGACTCAGATTGCTAAGATTAAAATTCTCTTCTTCCTTTTTAAATTCAAAACCCACTAAAAACACCCATCTCTACTTATAAAACTCTTGTTTTATCAAAATTACTATAGAAGCTCTCAATAGGTGGAGGCCGCGGTTGCCTAGTGGTCATAATCGCTGACTCACAAAAGGCGGTTTTGGCAGGTAGAGTCGCGGGTTCGAGCCTTGATGCCACTAAAGACCCACCGTGTAGCCGGGGCTAATACACGTTACATCCTTTGGGGCCGAAAGTTCTCCCACTGACGGAGGAGAAGGGTGCCAGCTCAGGTTTCGTCCTCGTCACTTGATTGAGGTTCAAAATTGCGAGGTCCGTCACCAATAGCTCTTGTGTTGTTTCTAGTGCGACGCTAATAAAACCAAACCAAACCGAATAGTTGGATCAATCAATAGAAATAGAGAGTTCAGGCACTCCTTCTCCCCTACTCTCGCCCCTAGCATTCAAGGAATGCAAGCTAACTATGACGCCTCAAAATTCAACCTGTTTTAGGAATTCATCTACCACTTCTTTTCTTGAAAATCAAAATCTTCTTAATTTTAAGTGCAAAGCATCTTCGCATTTTTAATTTCTTAATGTATTTTTATCATGGGCAAGGAATAGGACAAAGTCAAGCACAAACAGTTTTCATCAGATTCAGAGATTAAAAGTTGGAAAGCTTATGTGCTCCGCTAAAACATTCAATCAAAAGGTAAGAAATTGTATTCTTCAAAGCGATACTGAAATAAAAATTATATCCTAGTAATCGTTTAAAAACATATAACATCAAAAAACCATTTTAACTCTGTGAATGTGTACTCAGTTCTTATACTAATCTCATTAACTGAATTTTCTCAAAATTAATTTGATCTGATAAACTGAAACAATTTCAGTTATATATTTTATTCAAAAAACTCATAAAAAGTCCAATCTAAACTTATCATTCTTATTAACTCATAAAAAGTCCTATTTAAACTTATCATTATTATTCATTCTGAATAATTCTACTTTTATCCTTATTCTGGGATATTAAAGATCGGTTGAAGCATACATACACGCATAGGTGAAGAAAACCTATGTATTCTACAATCATGTTCAACAAGCTAAACTTGTCATTGGATTCAGGAAAAAATAATTCTAATAAAAACAATAATAATTATTTGCTAATAATTTGTCGTTTTTTGTCCTAGTCATTTCTGACAAAACTATTAAATATTACTAAGTAAAAACTTCAAAATCATGATTTATAAATAAATATAAGGAATACAACAAAACTGAATAGTGCGTTTTAGAAATAAGCTAGTTATTTTTACCCTTTTTTTATCATCGAGTATATGCTTATTATAATTGATCCCAACAACTGATATCAGTTTATTAAGAGCGATTACAAAAGAATAACCGAAGAATGCTCTTATTCTTGGTATGCACTTGACATTGAGAGCTGAGAACAAAGCAGCTATTCGTTAAATTATTCTGTTTTGATATCACATTGTAAAGAAGAACACGCTCGGTTTCTTTTTTAGTTTCCGAACGATAGAAATGTACCAAATGTATCATAAAAACACTGATAAGATCTAGATACGGCCTTAATTGTTAAAAAAAATTGTAAATCTTTTCAAATTGTTATCAATTATTTTCAACTTGAATATTGAGCTATCAACAAGAAAAAAGAACAACTTCCGAACATACTAATTAATAAAGATATCTGTGTGAGAATATGATTGATATGCTTGAAGCATGAAATACCTGCAATTTAAATCGGTGATCAATCGTGCTATATACTGATGTATCCGCCCAGTTCTTTTTGTATATTGGTAAAATTACCATTTACTAAACGCCAAATGGAATATTTTTGTTATTCTATTCATTCTGAGATGATGTAATATAATTACATATGATTTATTCATCATATATTTGAGTCTGGTGTGTCAAGGATCGATCCTGTGCATTGAAATATCGAATACTGTAATTAAAGTTATGGATTTAAAAAATAGTAGTTAAAATAAGTAGATTAACGAAGATGTATATCTGATTTATTTTATCAGAAGCAGGCTCATTTAAATAAGTATGCATATTCTATATATAGTTTCATAAAAAATAAGATCTCATAACACATTTAATATGTCTAAAAGATTTACAAAAAATATGGAAAACTTCGAGAGGAAATGTTATCATCAAAATGCTAATATAATATATATGTTCGGGAGAAAGAAAATGTAAAATTAAATTAAATATGGAACCATTTGTTGTAAACCTATATTTCAATTGAAATATTTTATTCAATTTTTAAACATATTTGGATAGAAAAAAAGTCATACTTTTTTTTCCTTTTAAAAAAGTACCATTTATTGCTATGAATATATTCTCAAAAGTTAACTCAAATTCCCAGATTTAATTTATTTCATTATCATTTGCTTTTAATTTAAAAGTTAAAAAAAAAAAACTCGAAAGATTTAAGACAGTTTAGTAAAAAAGTTGCTTTAAGTTGTTCTTCCATTTTGTTGACTATGCGCATCACAAAAAGTCAACCTTTCTTTCTACAAAATTAATTATAATTAATTAAATGTTATAGATTTTTTTAAAAATTTTGGCTGAAAATATTTAATATAAGGCTACTTTTTTATTTTTACATTTAATTTTTTGAAAATTATTATTTATTAAAATTTCATTATTTTTCATCCAGAAAAAAAATAGACAAAATTTGAGCTTTACCAAAAGCTCAAATTTTGTCATTTTCTGAAAAAAAAATAATGCTTAAACTTAAACGAAAGCTGAAGCTTTTTTTCTTCTTAAAAATGCAGAAAATGATTGATAATTTTTAAATAATGTTTTTAAGGCATTATTTACATATAATTTATGTACTATATTTTTCACCTATAATTACAAAATTTTATGAAATAAAGATGATTTCGATTACTTTATCATATTCATTTTATTTGCTCTCTCATTCGGCGAGTCAAATAATGATTAACAGTATGCTTAACTATTTAAGTCAACTTATAAACAAATTATAAGCTAATACTTATACCTTATCAAACAAATGCGTCTTTTTTAATTATTAAAAGGTTTATTAAATTTTTAAGTTCGGTATTATAGGTGTGTTTCACTTACCTATAAAAATGTTTTATTGAAGAATAAACTGGAAACGTCTTATATGCATTAAATTTTTACCATACAACTCTAGATAAAGTTATTTCAAAAAAATATGGTTATGTTTTTCTTAGTAAAAATACCAAAAAAATGCACGATTAATAAAATAATAAATAGCAAAATTTTATAAGATGTATTCGTTAGAAGTGACAACACCATGATTCGATATTTTAATGATTAATTCAAATTTCGTATTTGTGTTAAGAAACATATAGATATTTTGTATTTAGTTCTCAAAATCAGTTTGAATTGTATTTTACAAATTATACGAATGAAAATTTTTTAAATGTTACTTTAGTCTTTGTTATTATTTATAAGCTTCTGTATTTTTTCTTTTTATGTATTTTAACAAAAATATAGATTTTTAGAAGAACCCAACTGGTAAGACTTTCTGGAAAGAAAAAAAAAATCTTTATCTATATTAAACAAGTGAAATAGTAAAAAAAGAAATTTAGCTCAAACAACGCTTAATTGATAATCATAAAGAAAAAAGATTCAGATCTTTGAGAATAAAATTTTATTCCATAACATTGTTTTTATTAATCTTTCATTTTTTTCCATCTCAATCGAATAAGAAAGACTTATTTCCTTGTTATAACAACATAAGCCTTGTTTCCTAATTATAAAAAAAAATTATGTAATACTTTACTTTTATTTTTTCGGGTCCTCTGAAATTTATTGAAAGCAATTTCCAAGTTCCGATACTGAATGAAAACATGCAACTCAACATCATCGCGTGCGATATACTGAAGTAACGGCCTAATCTTTATTCAATCTGAAGCATACGTTAAAAATTAATGAACAAATCGTTTGTTTTCCCTGTACCCGTATCCCTCCAAGTAAATGTAGTAGAGATAATACTCTGTTAAACAACCTTGTCATACAAGAGCCTTTAGTATCCTTCTTTATGTTAAACCTCTTTGAAATTACTGCAGCAAAAGCGATAAATAAGGATTACGTAAGAAAGGGTCTTTCTCCTTTTCCAAAAGCTTTTATTAAAGGATTATTGAATATATGATTCGGGTTTATACCAACGGCAGCCTTTTATCGTCTTTGCTGTAGATTGAAGTTGATTATTTGCATCTGATATCATTCTGTTAGAAGATTTAATCGAGTATATCATGATGATGCATATGGGTCATTTAGTTTGAATTAGTGCATTTGAAGTTAACTTGTTTAAACTGTGCTTAAGTAACTAGTTCTTTCGCAAAGGATGGTATATTTATTAATAGTTTCTCTTTTGAGGTGAAGAGACAGTTTTATTATTCCCATTTATCATTCGAAAAGCCAAATTTTAGACTTAATGATTCAAGACAAAAAGGATAAGTTTTTAATTTTTTTTTTTACTCGCTAACGATTTTCAGAATTATTTTTAGAAAACTCCATACATTTATTATTTTAAAGTTTTAAATGTTTTTTTTTTTCTGAAAATGATTGCGTATTCTTGAGAAAGGAAAATTAAAAGAATGGTTTGCTTAATTTTTGCATGTAAAGGAACTGGTTATATGCATCCTATTATAATCAAACGAAAGCAGTTTTAATCAACCGAATGAAATTATCAGCTTATCACATTTGACAAATTAACAAAAAAAAACGGTGGGTATTTATATAAATAGTTCCAAACTGAAACTCGTTTCAAAACAATTATTATAATAAATCAATAATCTTAATAAACCCAGAATTTTACCAAAGTGATATTTAAAATCTCTATTCGTTCCTATCCAAACTGTTTGAATTTTAACTTTTTTTAAAAAAAATAGCAAACTTTAAAATCTACAGTTTTTGTTTCTTGTTGAATAAAGTACAAAAAAAAAAAACATTTTTTTCTAAGAAATTACGATATTTTCTTTCCTCGTGAGATGAAAAGCATTCCCACATCAATCAAATAAAGCACATTTTGGCAATCCTCCAGTTACGTATAATTTCAATAACTGGACCAACTGCATACAGAGATATACAATAAAAATATGAAATGTCATTATAGTATAGTGTTTTATTTAGAATACACCATTCTCATTTCGGAATTCAGAAAACATCAATATGTCACAGTACATGTATTCTTTGAGTAATTCTGGTCTTAAAAAGTTAGGTGAGTTTGTTATTTGGATTACTATTTAAAATTCACTTAAATAGTAGAGGAGGTAAGAGAACCGAGTAACTCTAGGGGAGAGCATTTAATAATTTTCTGTTAATAAATAAGTGTTTAATAATTTATAAAATCCATGTTCAAGCTCTGAATTGGCATCCGAATGAGAGAGAGAGAGAAATGATTGCCATACATTTACATAGTTAAAATAATTTTATTAACCAAAAACAAAATAATAAATTTATTTCAAAACACTAAGAGAGCAGCTCAAAAAGTATCCGTGTTAGGGATGAGAAATGGGGTATTAGGAAAGGGAAATGGGATTGGAAAGTAACTCACCTTAGTATTATCTAATACTCGTCTTTCATTCTACTAAGAAGTTGATGAGTATGACGCCCTTCGCGTAACTAAAAAAATAGTCGCCACAACTATTTTAATTGGTGAGACCGTCTTCACCTTCTTTGTAGCATATTCACCGGAAACAACGCATTAATTTGCTTGGTTTCGGTGAATAATGACGAATCCATGCCTCATTGATGGTGGCAACTCGAAGCAAAGTGACGACTACAGATGGTTGCAGCAGCAATCCAATTTTGTTTGGATAGCAAATGACCAACAAATCAAAAATAATCTATGAATCATATAAAATTTTGTTTTAGTGCCATTTAATAGATGGTAGCTCTCTGTGATAACACCATCTTACCTTACCAACGCCCCCTGCCGGTAAACAGCAAGTACTTCTTGAACCATCCTCGTATTCTCTTAAATGTTACTTAGAATCAGTACTATCTGTGCCCTACTGCAGTATATTCCAATTTACAAATCATTACACTCTTGTAAGATATGTTTGCATGCATAAAAAAAAAATCTGGTATAAAAACACGACTTCTTGTCTTTAGTTTTCTTAGACAGTTAAGTGGTTCATGGAAGCACATATTTAAACTTAAATTCTTGAGACATTACCTCGTAGCCAGTACACTCAAAATACCCATGGTAAATATACCGTGTATCAATATTAAATGTGTCAATACATATATTTGTAAATAATTTAAAGATTACTGAATAAGTAAAAATAATACAGTCCAAATGCAAGATTGAAATGAAGAGTCCTTTGGTCACTTAAGATTGTCCATTCATTTTATCTGATAGAGAAATGCAACAAGTATCCATAAGGCTGGAGACGTAGCTCCGCCGTTCAGTTACATCAGAAAAACGTAGAACAGAGTAGAAGAGAGAGAATTTTACCTTGTAATTGATTTTAAGGGATTTTTACCGATCACATGGATAACTCACGTGGTATAAAAAGAAGGAATTCTGAAGAATTTCTCTGACATCTATCAATCTGGTAGGGATTATTTCTAACAGATTCACGATTACGTGAAAGCCGATAAAGCAGGTTTTATGAGCACGTGATCTAATAAATAAAAGGATAATTTTTAATTGTATCAGAAAATAGTAATGAACTCTATACTTTTGAGTTGGAGAATGGGAAAATTAGGAAAATAAATTGTTTTTTCAACGAAATTATTACAAATTTAAGTTGGGTCATTACATATATACAGTAATATCTCTATTTAGAACAGTTTAAGGAACAAGATTTTCAAACAACCCTGCTTCGCTTCATGAATAATCCACGCTGAAAACTTAGTTGCGCTTTCTTTAGCACAGCTTAAACGTTGAGCGTTCAAGTGACACAAGAGCAAGTGACAGTTCTATTTAGAAAACTAATATCGAATTATTTGTTAAAAAAGAAATACATAAAAGTTAAACACGCAATGGTACTCGTGTTTCTAATCTCCCAATTGTGTTTCTAAGCTTTTATAAATTCTTCATGAAAGCAAAAAACAAATTTCTCTGAGCTGGTTTCTTGTTCCTAATCACTGTAGACAAAGAATTAGACTATAGACAAAGCGAAAACATAGAAATCAGAATTATTTAGTGTTGTTGTGGTTGTTAAACTGTCCTTACAAATTGTACTACCTAGACCTTCTTTTTTCTTCTATACCAGCAATCCCCACTTTTTTGAGAAAAAATTAATTTTTTTTCCATTTTAGCTGTCCAAAACTAGGGATTATAAACAAATGTGCCAATCCTGTTGCCTTAGCACCTAATTATTCTTTTTTTTTTTTTTTTTTTTCGTTTCTTTAAATATTAAAAAATTTTCTCTGCTGGATTATGCACAAAATGCAAAGCCATGCATCGTGATACTGTTGTTAGACTCATGCGTCGCGCTGTTTCGTATAAAAAAAAATCAAATAACGGAGACTTTGTCAGCAGGTGTAGCATTACGAGGAAGGGTAAATAAGGTGGATAAATGTATGGAAGTCTACGCCAGGGAAAAACACAGAAACTTAACGTTGTTTTAAAACAGAGAGTCTAAACGCGTGATTCTGAGAAACTTATTTTACATTGTACATCTTTCTTTCTAGAGTATAACTAATTGTACTGCTTTAAACGCCTAATTAAATGGTATTTTTTACACAAACAATTAATAAGAGGGTTTTTTCCATGAATATTTTGTAGTGTAATGGAATATAAAACGATTCCTTGATTAAATTCGTTGTTTTGATTATTGCAAATTATTATTTTTTGGTGTTTGTTTAAAACAAACTATTTTTTTTAATGAAATTAATCGCTGATTATTTTTGTTTCCTTAAAATACATTTTTTAATAGTAATGCACGTGTAATATTGTTCTTTTGATGAAAGTGATAATCGGATAATATTAATAAAAATTTAAAAAAAACAATTGCATACTAGTAATTAAAACTAAAATTCAGTAAAAGAAAGAGATACAAGCTGTCAACAGTTACTTCTATGTCCAATTTTTCTCAGAAAGTATCAAAAATTATCTTTTTGTAGTTCAATGTTTAAATTTTGCGTGGGTGTGTTTACCTTCCTGACATTCCCCGAAACCCCTCCCCATTATTTTTAACTATCCATAAATTTTTACACCCTTCTCCTCCCTTTTCTTATTCTCAATCACTGCCACTGTGTACCAACAATAATTATCCGCTACAAAACTAAAATGCAGTACTGAACGATTATCAAGTGTTTATTTTTGTGTTAGTCCTTTATAATGAAATTTGTTTGATTTATCTTTAAATTTCTTTTAATTTGACTCTTAAAAAAAGTAAAAACAACTTTGTTACGAATTAATTCTATTTTCAATGATTTAAACAGGAAAAATTGCTTCAGTCCATGAACGTTTCGGCTTACGAATCGAGTCTCGCAACGAATTAAAATTGAGAACAGAGTTTTAACTGTATGTACCCTCGATTGAAGATAATATTTGATTGTGTTTCATCGACACAGGGGAAATTCATAGCAAAGTATAGAATATTTCTGACACTCATCTGTCTGGTTAGTAATAACACATTTAATGAGAGAGCGACAGATTAATATTTAAGAACATTGTAACGTTACACTTCTTTTAATTTATAAGTACAAATATTCATACCTTACTAATCAATGTTTATTTGATTACTAGATGTGAAATCCACCCTGGACCCCATTTTGTCCTTCGTCGTTACCACATCCATCACAGTGGTCACTTCACCTTGATTCGGTACCACTACCAGGATCCTTGGTGCACAGTGGCCACTTTCTCGGTGTCCGCCGTCGGAAACTTCGTGCCATCGCCGGAGAAGGCGACGTCGTCGTCCGCATCGTGGGTGGTGCCGGGCGGCATTGAGCTGGACTACACGCTCCGAAAAGTGACCATCGTCCCTTTCACCTCGAAGAGTGCGGATCGGCTTTCGCAGAAGGTAAATGAGTCCTGTCCGGGTGCTGTGGTGTCCGAGTGGAAGCCTTTGAGAAAATATAGATTGTTCGGTTACGACCGAAAGGGTGTAAGGTAAGTACTAATAATTTTACCTGAGACAGTGCAAACTCAGCAAATTATTGAAATTTATGCGGTAAATAAATCTTGATATTCAGAATATCATTTTTAAATGAGAGTTAAGTGCAAGATGTTCAATTTGCATTCAGTATTCATATATGATTTTTAAAAAAAAAACTCTTTCACGAGTTATCCAATAGTGGATTGTGCATTTACTAGCAACCGATAAATTCAAATAAAAAAATTTAAAAAATGTAGGGTCTCCGTGCTGTATGACAGAACTTTTGACTAACGGGGTTAAATTATTCATAAGAATTTAATTTATAATTTATTTATTTCATTCAAACGGGTTATAAAAATTGAACATAAAACACAAAATCAAACTGTGTACGTATAATCAATGTACATAATGAGAAAAGTACATTTTATGCACTCCAATGTATGGATTACAAACAAAAATGCAACCTGATATTAAAGACTTTTTTGTAGTCGTAAGTGCGGACGGTAGTAAGTGGAGGAGAAGGTATAGTGGAAAATAGGCATATATCGACCATTAAGAGAAGAACTTTGGCTTTGCCTACATCACGTGATATTTTTAATTAAATGCTTGTTAACATCTCACTTAGAAACAACACGTAAGCGATTGGTGATGAACTTCGTAATTTTGAACTTCTGTCGAGTGACAAAGGCGACATCTCATCAAGCACCTCCCTCTAAAATTCTACACCACGCCAATGGAAGAATTTACAGTCTCGACGGATTAAACGTGCATTAGCTCTGCTGAATGGTAAGTCTTTAGTGACACCAGGACTCGAATCCCCGACTCGACAAAACAATGCCGGCTGCAAGCTCATAACCATGACCACTAGACTACAGCGGCTATTACATGATATAATAACTTTTTAGTATCTGATTTATGGACGTTACAACATATAATATTCAATAGCGCTTTGAAAACAAATAACCAGATGAAATACCAACCTGATTGCAGTTCAGAATCATGACGAGAAGAAAATAATTTAAAGAATTATATTCCCCCCCCCCCTGTTTTTGAAAATATTTCAGAATATTTTTTGAAGACCGAAAAACCCATAAATGAATCATTAAAATAGAGGTAAAAATATTTTTAAAAATCGAAGAAAAAATGTAAGTCTGATGAAGCCTTCGTTATTTTATATTCAAATAGATAAAAAAAAAATTGAAGATTGTAGTAGAAATTACATAGAATGAACATTATACGTTCACGAAATCAAAATGGCCGGCAGACAGAAGCCTTCAGCTGTAAGAATTTATTACTAAAACGTTATCTAGATTTTAATCAGTCGCATCCCATTTCCAATTTTTTATCTATAATTTCGTGCCGAAGAGCACTGTTATAGCTGATTTACATCAAAACTCTTATGACTCAAAACTCATGAGTGCTTGTCCAAAAGTGAATCATAATTCGTAAAAGACGAAAGAACGTGAGTAAATATTCATGAATTAATTTGAAATAACTTCCAGAGAATTATCAGTTGAAGGTGAAACTTTGACTTTGTGCAAAAAGCTTAAGTCGACGTTTACATGCGCAAAACACCTGCGCACGTCGAAACGCAGACGAACCGGCTGGCTTAGTATAAGCAGTTCAATCAGGTATTGTGCTAAGGAACGTTGCCAACTATTAAACAGAACAATTGATGTCTCAAAGATGACAACTGGACATGTTTGCAAAAGAAAAAATTGTTGGAATGCTCGAATCCGTACGATCACAAACTGACCTGTCTCGAATTTTGAATGCGCCTCAGTGTGTGATCTCACGTGGAAGAGGTTTCAAAGTGCAGGAAATATGAACAGACGATCATCACATGGAGATCGGACCAAGCGTTCTCCAAGATCAATATCTGGCAATAACTGTGCTATGTCAGAGGGACAGTTACGCTAGAGAGCTAGGTTTAGCGCTCACTCCCGCCACAGGAGTACGAGTTTTCAGGCGAACTATTTACAGGAGACTCAATCATGTTCATCTATATGCCAGAAGACCAAAAGTATGCATCCCCCTCACATCTACGTATATACGCGCTCGTTTAATTTGGTATTTGGAATATCAGTACTTGAGTTTGAGACAGTGGCCAATGTGATGTTCAGTGACGAATCTTGCTTTAGTTTGAACACTGATTCTCATCGGCTAACAATATGAGAAAACCTGAAGCTTGTTTTCACTCAGAAAACACCATGGAAAGATATCGTTTTCTTGAATCATAAAGGGAATCATAGAGTGGACAAGTACCATGCTGGTTGGCCGAACAGATCTCCGTACCTTTGAGACACATTCTGTGACTGCTAAAAAATGCAGAGATGAAATTCTTGAGCTTTTGTTCGCTATAGGTCCTGATTTCATATTTATGGAAGATAACGCGCCTTGTCGCCGTGTCCGGATGATCGACAGCTTCCCAGAAATGGAAAATATCCAACGCATGCTGTGATCTGCTCACTTACCTGATCAGAATCCTATGGATAATGTGTTGGAGATATGCAGAGAGACAACTTTCAGCTCTTCCGCACCCACTAAAACCCGTTCCAGAACTGAAAAGAACTATTCGCGACTTTTGGAACTTTTTGAGCCCAAAATCCATAGTAAGTGTGGCAACTATGGATATCTGATCCATAATATCATAGTAAGTGTGGCAAATCGTTATGTAGTGTGCCTGGCTATGAGGTGGGTGATATAATCGTTATGAGATGGCCACACACCTTATTAAACTGCAGAATCACCTTTTTATTTCATTTGTTTTTCACTAAATTAATAAACTCCTTTTATGCTAATTATCTTTCAAACTGTTTTTTATAATAAAAGTCATAATTATCGTTCTTTTGTATTGTTTTCATATTTTATAACCCTTTTGCTCTCAAATATCACGCTTTTCGCCATCTCAATTCAAGAAATTTCCTTTGTTATTTACATAATTACCAATTATGCTTAACTTTTGGACACCAATGCAGTCAGTAATCTCATATGTTAATAAAAAAAACCGTTTGATTGTACTTTATCGGAGTTATTTACTTTTTGTTTCATTCGTTGTTATTTTATTTTCATGGATTCCTGTACTAATGCTAAATTATTTCTATTAAAATTCAGCAGGAAAAGCAAAGTTCGTCTTGATATAGGATCCATTGATAATTCCGACTGTACAGCAGCTTTAGGCATCAGTTTTCATGAACTGCAGCTGATGAGATTAGAATACAGAATTCCATTAAATTTCATCGGTTTTAAACGAATGTACGATGACAAATCTCCAGACGATACCACTCGGCGTTACTACACTTACCTCTTTCTTGGTGCAGAAGGATTTCCAACTGGGAGTCGTCCGACCTATTACCAGATGCCACTTGTTCCCTCTCAGGTAATAAATTTTTCTATTACAGCACATGTCGAATTATGTAGAAGAATTGAATGTATCAATTCTAAATCACCTTATATCTAAAATTCATAAGGAAAATTATCTAAAGCAAGTATATAAATTTCATGAAATTACATTTAAAACAGATTAAGTTATCATAAAATTTTATATAATAAATGAATGTTGCTTGCTACCAAAAAATGTTAAAAGCAATCTAAAACAAAACATGAACGTTTTCTTTAATTCTTTTATTAGTAATTGCTTAGAGTATAATTTACAAATTACATATTAAGCAATACACAATCAATTCAATTGAATGTGAAAAGATATTTCAACTTTTAAAAGAGATTTCAAACTGTTAGTGCTCAAAGAAGAAATGCTATGTTTAAAGAGACATTTACCCGAAATAAGAGATACTAGATATATCAATACCAATGAATCTCTCAACATTAATTTCAGTCCGTATTTTGATAAGAAAGTTGGCTATTTTTTGTATTTTCCTGAAATACGACCTATTCAGGAAATGTTTAAAACACTGATCTGAAGTTGGGGTCTTCACGATTTTCTTTTGATTAATCCCGGGACCGTTTTGATAATATGAAATGCATATTATTGCAACTCCTTGCCAACCAAATGAAAAGTGACCAAGTAATTTAACTTAAAATAAGAAGTGTAATGAATTGAATTAGAGATGGTGATATACAAGTGAAATAAAATTGAAAAGAAAGGGAAAAGAGGTAGAAGATACTGACAAGCAGATAGGTGCTGCAGATTGGAGTAAATCACCATAACTAATCGTTTGTATTAAAAGTATACTCTGTTTCAACTTAACTTGGCAGCATTGGGAAAGGTATAAAATGTACCAATCCGCTTGAAAGATAGTTCTATCTTGTTTCGGAATTTAAAATTTTAAGAAAAAATTGATAGAAATTTGTTAAAAATGTCATACATAAAACTTATGATTTTAAAAATATATTTCTAGTTAATAACATGTTTAAACTATTTATTTTTTATCCTAAGCGAATGAATATAGATGAAACAGTGACGTAATGGATTTCCAGTTTGGCTGGAAACCAGTTTTCAAGGTAACATTTCTGGCAAGCTATCTACCCTTCCACGCTAATTCTATGTCAATCGCTTTGGGTTTTTGCTATCGTTCATACTTACAATTCTTATCTCTCGTGCCATTTTCTTCGTTTTTGTTTGACGTTATAAATATGGCTGAAGAAGGAATTTCACCGATCATTCTGTATACACCATCAAAGCGAGGAAAATCAATCCAAAGTGGAGCCCGGAGAAACATATTGAATGTTTCTTCTCGACTTCGATAAGAAAACTCTCGAGAATCTGTCAATCAGATCATTAAAAAGGTTTCTCAACTAACTAGTGTTTCTAAAAGAACAGTTTTTTCATTCGAAAAAAGAAAAGATGTTAAGTTCCGTAAGTTCTCCCAGAAAGAAAGACCTGGTGCCGTAGGCAAGTATAGAAGGCCAATAAAGTATGATGACTTTACATTGTAATGTATTCGACAAAAAATTCATAAGTGTTTTTGTTTGTTTGTTTGTTTTTGTAGAAATGAGATTCTTACGTTAGATAAAGTTCTGAAATAATTGAAGGATGATACCGATATTTTTTCGAGACACATGCGTCTGACTACCTTGTATAGAATATTGAAGTATTAGGGATTTTCATTTGAGAAAAGGATAAAATAGGCTATGCTTCTCAAAAGACAAAACATCATTTTATGGTGCAGAAATTATTTGAGGAAAATTAGGGAATTAAAGAAAAAAAATGCGTCAATATACTATTTGGATGAAACCTGGATGATTGAAGGACATTCTCAAAGCCGAGTGTGGCAAAACACAAAAATTAAAAGCAATTATGAAGTATCTTCTTCTAATTTAACAGTAGATTTAATTGTACCAAAATGGAAAGGAAGGAGTTGCCGCTAATATTTATATGAGGTTGGTTTGGTATTTTAAACTACCTTGTGTATTTTATACATTTAAAATAAGATAAATAATACAAGCGAATTCTAATAATGTTCAGAAAGCTTATTTGGAGATAAGCTTGGCAACGGATTGGACGAAGGTATTAAACATGATAGAAATTTTTGTTTTATTGACGGGTATTATAAATGAGCAAATCGAATTAATGATGCGTATTTATAATAAAAATAATAATAATTTGTGCGCATTTTTCTTTCCTCGCCAAATTCAGCGAATTTCATCGGTTATTAATCACCCACTTCTCTCAGTGTAACCCAAGTTTCTATGACAACGGCTGTGATTCGCTTACCGTAGAATTATCAATGCTGCCGAGTTAAGATGAAACAGAGTTATAGTTTGAAGTGACTTTTCATCAGTATCATAAAAGTTAATGTACTATAATCGAGAAGTGTTTGAAACGGAATGAATGATTTTGTGAGCTAAGACTTTATTATTTGAACATAAACTAAGATTAACTGAGTAAAGAGGAATTCGAGAGGGAACGATCTTACATATTCTTTGACAGATAATAAAGTGTGTTGTACTTCACTTACGTATCTTCAATTGGAATTTTGTACTTATTAGCTAATATTTGACTTAATTAGACTTTAAGATGTTTGTGATGTTATGTAATTAAGGAAAGCCTAAAAACTGTCAAATCATAAATTTACTGCTTAAAGAAACCGGAACATTTTCCACAACAGAAAATGAGCTTGTTTTATGCCAAGCTAAAAAATTCTCACTTTTTTAAATTAAAAGCACTAAAAGACATATGTTAACGTAAAGATAACTGTTAATGTAAAGAAAATCACATTTATACGCATGAATAATAACGTATGAGCAATTACTAATCTATATCTGTATTTAAATTTGTAAATCATGTACTTGCATTTAGGTATATCTTGCACAAATTTCACAACACTGATAACTTTAAAGTCTGCCAAGTGCTTATAAACATAACATTACGTACACCGAAAATATTCATAATTTCAAAATTTAAATTAAATAAAAAAAATTTAAATTTTAAAATTTCTTTTATTTTTTATGTAAATATTGCGTATTTCCTAAAATGTGTGAGTATTTATAAGAAAAAAACTGCAATAACTGTTTGCAAATAATCTCATCTTATAATGTGAAAATATCACCATTGTAGATATAGTAAATTTTTAAGTGTCCCAAAATCTTAAATAAAAAACACTCACATTTTGAGAAAAACGCAGAAATTTTTTTATTGTACTCTAGTACGCTTGATTATAATTTTAAATTCAATTTTCTAGCGTTCTATTTATCAAATTCTCATAATTTATACATATACAGAATCGACGAATCATTCTTATTTTTTAACAACAGAATTTTTAAAAAATGTACAACGTGGTGCATTTTTAAAATACGGTTATATTAAAAGTGTAATGTTTTTAATAAATTCCTACTATTAGTTCCCACTCTCCCTATATATATCTTGTACAAATTTTCAATCACTAATAAAATACTTTTTATTCATCCACTCATGTTCAAATACATTTTTTATACTTGTAGTGGATGACACTTGATGTTAATACAGTTTCTTCAAATATTAATTCATTTATTTATATTTAACTGCAGAAAATGCAGTTTAGCCCAACCACTTGGCGAGATTTCAAAAATTGCCAAACTTGGTGATCTTTTTCTTTTTTTTTTTTTTTTGACTGAATGCGAAGCGGACCAGGGTAGCCACATTTGGCAAAATACCGCCAAGAATTCCTGTCGCTAAGGTTGGTTGGGCTAAACTGTATTCCAACCATTTAATTTACAGGATGAATTAAGAAACAAGCCAATGCTTCTACTATGTCATTTGTCTTGCAATGGTAATGTTGGTAAAGCGTCGGCGTAGAATCTTCATGCCTTCGGATCGAATCTCGTCGAAGCACATTTTTTTTTATTTGATTTTCGAATAATTAATTTTAGTTTTACATGGGAGAAAAAAAATTATTTTATATAAGATATTTAGCAGGATATAAATTTAGGAATAAATACTGTCAGTGATGAAGCGTGTAGAACGCTGGGAAAAAATTTCTTATTTATAATATTAATTGTAATTATTTAATAAAAAGTAACTAAAATAAAAAAATTTCTTTGTTGACCTAAGTAGGAATTGACTTAAAAAAAATTATAATACATGTGTATTACTCATTTAAAGTGATCTGTTTTGCATAGATTCGCCGCGCGCGCGAGTATTAATTTCATTTATATTGCTCAGAATTACATTTCAATGAAAAATTTCATCATTTTGCGCAATGATACTCATATATTTAAAAAGTTACACCCCCACTGCTGTGGGATACCGACAGTTTTAGGGAAATTGATTTACTATCCTATTTTAAATATTTATGTAAAATATTTAAAATAAAATGGTACCACAATTCGTCTAATTCTTGAAAGGGTACATTTTCTGTTATTACCAATCACGCTTAGTCAATATTGTGCTTAATAAACACAAATATTGTCGAATCTCGCTCTTTTTCAATTAGTTTAGTGAAAAAATTTTAATTTTATACAAAAACCATTCCTCAAGAAAATCTTTTTAATTTTATCCATTTATGCACTGAAATTCTTTGAAAATGAAATTATAAGTTATTATTCCTCAAAAGGCTTAAGACGGACATTTTCTTATATTGTAAATAGATGGCTATTAGTACGAAGTGTATCTTTTATATTTATTGAATACTAAGAAATAACTGAAATATCTAGATAAGATTTGCTCTGCATATTATTTGATCCTTATACACATAATGTTGTAAATTATAGCTATTCATATTGATTTGTTTGGTTTCAGGAAGCCTTAGATTGAAGTAACCAGAAATTCCTTATCACTTTAATTGTTATCCCGGGTTCTCGTTAAGTTTTAATTATTACTAAAACATCTAAACATATTTTTATTTATTATTCTTAAAACTTTTCTCCAATGTTATCCATTTCTCTCGTGAAAGGCCACCATTGCAGATCTCAACACATTGAACTATATCTTCGACATATTGCGGGTTGCATTCCTCTACGGCTTGCTGATTGGTTTGTTTTGGTTTGGATTAATGTCGAACTAGAAGCAACAGGAGGGTTATTGGTGATGGGCCTCGCAGTTTTGAACCTCATTCAAGTGACGAGGACAACACCTGAGATGGCCCCTCCCTCTCCTAACTTCCACTTCACGCCAACGGGAGGACTTTGGGTCCCGGCTACACGACGGGTCCTTAGTGGCATCAAGGATCGAACCCACGACTTGACGAAAACTGCCAGCCGTGAGTCCACAGTCAGGATCCCTAGGCTACCACGGTGAACGGCTTCCTGAAACCAAACAAATCAACACGAATATCTATGACTTATAACATATGTACATAAGAATCAATAAATATTCAGATCAAATTTTATCCAAATATATTGGTTATTTCTTAGGAACAATCAGAACTTTATCATACCCCTCATAATTATAATGCTTAGATTATTATTATATAGTTAGTATATATATATATATAGAAGAGAGATTTGTGATTAGTAATAATTTTTATTTAAAAAGTAGATGGGTAGGTTAATTATATAGTTTTTAGATGGGTTTTTAACGTAGATAGTTGATGTTTATTAGTAATTACAGTCTTTAGACGGCTATTTTTATATAGATAGTAAATGAATATTCGTAATTATAGCGCTTAGATGGCTAGTTTTATATAGAAAGTGTTTATTTAATAATAATTACAGCGCTTAGATGGCTATTTTTATATAGATAGTAGATGGTTATTAGTAATTATAATGTTTAGATGATTATTCATTAATTATAGTGTCACAAATGTAAAATTAGGAAGTGAAATAAAAGAAATTCAAATGGGACAATGCAATAGTTGAAACAATTAATGAGAGAATTAGTCGTATTCTGACTATTCGAAGCTGAAAACAAGTATTCACTTGTAGTTAGCAAAAATATTAGTTTTTAAATTGCTTTATAATTAGACTTGTGTATATCGCTGAATTTCTATCATGTCCATTTCCTCTGCCGTATAGTACCTTAAGATCCAATGGATCGATGTTCTAATACAGAGAGTGAAGAAAGCATTTCATTTTGACAGCCCGGTCCATACATTCGGAGGATATATCTTTTAATGAATTCTTCAACGTATTACTCCTTCCCAATCTCATCCATATTCCGCGGACACATACTGCTTTCCGCAGAGCTGTCTCGCCTCAGATGAATACCTCTGCCATTCTTGATGGTTATAACAAAACGGCGAGTATCAAGTTTCCTCAGGGCTACAGACCGCCTTTCTCATGTCTGGTTCCCGATCCCTTGTTCCCAGACCCCCACTAAATTCCACTTAATTGATTTCTCTGCATCTCATTAACTCGAAAATTATCTCAATGGTCCTAGAGACAGAATCAACGCAGCTGGATAGTGAATAAAATTAGTGAATTGCCAAGAGATGTCAGCTCATAGTGCGGTCTGATGTCTTTGGATCGATGGTTCTTTAAAATTGCTCCCTGTGATCCAGATTTAGAGTCACCGAAGGGAGAAAATATTCGGAAAATCCGCTCACACCCAAAAAAATTTCCTTTTTTTTTTTTAAATATGGAGGTATGAAAATTTTTCAACTTCAAATTTCTTACTGAAATTAAAAAAAAATGAATACATTATAAATTATCGATTATGTGTCATAAATTAATGAAAGGAGTTATACCAGATGTAATGCAAAAATAAATGCTTACATTGTGCATAAAAACAAGTATTTTAATCCTTGAGACATTTATGTTAAGACCATAAAAATAAATTCATCATTTTTGGAATAAATTATCGAAGCAATGAAATGGACTTGTGTATGCATAGAGTAAAATGTAACTGTAAGGAATATACAACTTTTATTAATAAAAAGAGCACCAATATGTTATTACTGAAGATTTAGGCATAGTAAAGTATTATGCATAGGAGTACAGGATTCAGGATTATGATCTCTAATAGTAACTATTTTATGAAGAGTAGGATTTTTTATAAAGTTATTCATTATGATAATAATCTTGCTATTAAATCTAGTTTACCAGTTGTAACATTCAATGAGCATAAAATTACTAGATTTATAAAGATATTAATTATATAAATTTTATAAATAATGAAGGGATTAAAATACTTGATATTAAAAAACATAAATTACAAATTTACAAAAAGACTTTATTATTTGTTTAGTTAACAAAGTTCTAAATATTTAAGCAGTTATTTGCAAACGCTACTACAATTCAATTATTAACAAATATCTAGAAGGAAACAAAATTTATTTTGAAAATAATTTACGGAACCTAGGAATTAATAATTGAATTATATCACTTTGTAAAAAAAATGGGATAGGAATTGAATTTATATTATATATAATATAAAAATTATTTTCATTTGATCTCGATAAGTTCATGTAGTAATATAATATTGTGTAGTAATTCATGTAGTTCGTGTAGTAATATTAATTGAAATAATTATTTCAGCTACATCATAATTAAGTCCTTGATCCGTTAAATAAATTACAATTAAATGGATACGAAATATTGTGTGTATCATGACTTTTAAACTATAGATTACATCAATCAATCTGAGACTAACATTAGAAACAACTTTTTTGCAATTTTTTTATTCATCAACATAACACCTTTGATTAATCACCTTTTAAGTGTGATACATCGTTCAACCTTTTCAGAATTTTTTTTTCGATTTTTTTTTTTTGCAAGAAATCTTTTTTTTGTTGCAGTAAATAGATGAAGCAGACTCTGATTCGACTCGTTGCTGTTTTGTTCATCGAGAAAGCAATTCTGCGCACTGAATTAAACTTTTTCATTCATAAAAACCTTTTCAGTAAATGCCTCCATATGATATCTGTGTCATCTCACAATCTCCGGAGCTTCCACTTACGATCTTTCATTATAATTTTTGTCCTTCACTCACATTTCCGGTGTAACGGCTACAGGTCTACCGCGAGCGTTCCGCGTCATTTGTTCGGTGACCACGTTTAAACTCAGCAAACCACCACAAATCGTTGCTTTTGATGGACAAAGTCGGGTAACATTTTTCAATCCATTGTTTCGTGCACGGTGTTTTACCCATTAAAACAATGTTTTATCAGAACGAAACTCTGGTTTTCCATTTTAAACAAACTACAAAACGACTTTACTCCAACCTCATAACTCAGCTGTTTCTGGTCGATCGTACTTGACGTTTCAAGCAAAGGTTAGTACTCTAGAAGACCTGGTTACTGGTTTTACTACGAGGCCATCTCTGGGTTAGTCTCGGGAGTTATTGATTGATGTGTTATTGTTGGATCACAAATTAAAAATGGACAATTCTCTTCAATTTTCTGATGGTGTTTCTCGTTTTGAGTCACGATAACCTGACTGTTTGAACCTCAAATCATTGCCACTAAGTCAAATCACGGGTTCGTGTCATGATTCCTCAAAGATGTGTAATAATGAACTGCAGCACATTAAAATGGAATTGAACCTCTAAGTCATCACCTGTTGCGAAATTGGTGTATCTCAGGTGTCGCTCTCGTCATTTGACTATGTTTCGAATATTACCGTTAACTTCATGAAGCAGTAAACTAACATAATATAGAGAGTTGCATGAAACAAAACTTTGCAGTCAACTGTAATTTCTTATACAAAAAAGAAATTTGATATTTATTCAAATCTTCTTTTGTGGGTGCCCATATCTAGGAACGTTCTGCAAATGCTATTTTGATCACTAGATTTATCCAATATTATTGGATTAATTTAAGGTTCTCGGTGGTAAAATATACGTGTAGTAAAAAAGCATAAAAAATATATAATATAAATAGTAAAAATATTTATTAAAAACAACTCTAAAGCCTAGCCAAATATCATTGAGAATCTAAGTACGTTTAGTACCAAGTAATTAATTTTGCAGGCCCATTGTAAGATTATTTAAAGAAAATGTATGATGATAGTCAGTAATGTTTTATTCGGATCAAAAATTAGATTGTTACAACAATTAACAAAATAATAAGATACATTTGTTTTAAAACGTGATATCTCTCGATCTAAAACAGTAATATAAAAACATTTTTACATATTTCAGAGCCAGGTCCATTTGTTAACCAATGACTTTTAAGTTAAATGAAATTTCACTAAAATAATAAAAGTTTAAATAAACACTTTCGAAGATGATGAATTCCGTAATCATCCAACAATATTGTTATAAATTTGTATGAATATTATAAATGATGAAAATAAATATTCGGTTATATTATCCTTTGTATAAAAATAGTGTTCAATATATGTAATATACAGCTGTAGCGCGTGGCATGAGTGCGTGGAATCTTTGAATGAAGATTAGAAGGTTTGAAGAACATTGTTCTTTTATTGGTTCACTTCACAGCATGCGGAATACATCACAATAATATTTATAAGGGATACATATAAGACATGTACATAACACACATACTCAGCAGACAAACTACTATGAGTGTTGGTAAGCAGTCTCTTTCTCAACGTCTCCACAGTTGGCGTTAACAGTCCAGTTAAAGTTACAGTCATGGTGGCTGTTACACAACTATGTAATACACACAAGTGGCCAAAAATCACTTTGCAATTTAAGATGTCATAACTTTTAAGAAAATTAATTTTTCGTAGGGATGAGAAGGGAGTGCATTTTCAGAATCTGAAAATCAAGGTTTAGAGTTTAAAGTAGAGGAAAATGCATAACTAAGGAACGTGAAAATTACTCAGTTACAATGCAAATAAAGGTTCCGTTTCACACTCAGAGGGCATATGTGCGTCATTTATTTAAAGGCCTCTTTCTAGCCTAAATTGGCCTAGGTCAAGCGTTCGAGACACAATAGTCTTGCTATACTCCAATCACTAGAAACACTCGTTCTACTCGCAGTCAGGTAAATCTCGAGAGATGATAAAAGCATTGCTAAAAAACTAGAACATCGACTTTACGTCCTTCACGTGAACTTGATCTTCCTCACCTTCCCTGATCACATTGCACTAATTTCTTTATCTCTGGCGTGCCTTAAAGATCGTGTTTTCATTGACAATTCTAAATTATTTCCCCATCCTGACCATGTTAGTCTAGAAATTCGAGAGATACAACAAAAATATTGAAAGTTATGAAAAAATAGTATGAAATAGACCCCATATTTGCACTAGACAACGATGGTATTGTTTCCTGTCATTCAAAAATGCTTAATTATAAAATTAAAATATATTCTTTATAAAACACTAAAATAATATTCCTTTAAAACTGTAAAATTGAATTTCGTCTCTTTGTGTAAGCAATTAACTAAATACAGAACAAATTTACAAAAGTACAGTTTCAATAAACTCAAAAAAGGTTTAAAATTCCCTCGCATGGTTAAAACATATTTCGCTTCTGTTAGTTATACAAAATGGCCGCGTTAGCCTAATGGGTATGATCGCGGACTCACGGCGGCTTTTTCGTCGAGTCATAGGTTCGAGCCTTGATGCCACAAGGACCCACCAGAGCCAGAGCTGATGCAACGTTAAATCTGTATCAGGCTCAAAGTCTCCCGTTGACGTGGTGTAGAAGTTAGGAGAAGATGTGCCGGTTCAGTGTCGTCGTCGTCTTTCCGAAGTTAAAATTACTACGAGTGCCATAACCCTCGTGTTGCTTCTAGTGCGACGTTAATAAAATCAATCAATCATAGCTGTAAAAACTTTAGATTACGATTCTTACGTGTCACTTTTAATTATTAAGGGGCGTTTAAATCTTAATTTATCATCTCTCATTATTCTGATCTGAAGGTCTAAGTTGTCCTGTTTTTTTAAATAATATTTCCCATGCAGTATCATTCCAATGAAATAGTATATTTCAGATCAATTAAAACAAAACTGGCTTGGCTTATTAATTTAAATTAAAATTTTCTATACAATGGTGAATTAGATATAGTAAAATATGTGTCAAAATATTTGAAATTTTTATAAATTTCGTACTAGTTTCCTTAACTATTTAAATTCGGACATTTTTTTTTCTTTTTTTTTTTTTTTTTTTTCAAACTGACCAACCATTCCTTTAGAATATCGAAATATTCTGAACTCAGTAACCGGAAAATAGCTTCTACAGACATATATTTTATTTTATTAAATTAATTAACAAAACGTTGAAGTCATTTTTTATAATATGTAATGCTCTGATTACGAGTACTATAAAATCAGCTCAATTCTACTCATTTTTCCTTTCCAACTGGTATTGATTATCTCTCATATTTAAACGATTTATTTTGAAACCCCATAAATTTAATACATTTTAAAAAATATAAATATTGAAGGAAAATTATGCCAAACGAATACAAATAACGTTAATGTAAGTAAAATTTATTAATTAAAATCAAAACGTGCTGTGTGTTTTTTATCGTTTCCAAATGATTTCTGAAAACGCAATAGAATCGGTTTATTTCTGGTTATATGCAATTTTTTTTTAAAACAGTTTTTTTTCATTAGAGTAAATAACTTTTTTCAAAAAAAATTATCTCTTATAATATTGCTTGTAATGAGAAGGCTCGTGAAATAATGCATAAAGAGCATTTTTCAAATAAAAGTAGAAAGCGACTTTGCTCGAACAAAATCAGAAAATACTGTTGTTGTAGTAATCAAGATAATTGCACAAATAATAAAAGGGCGATTTTTTTGCTCAATTTAATCATACTAAACGAATATAATATAAACAGGTGACATTTTTTTTCTGTTCAATGTAATCAAATTTTACATCAATTCCAGGAGATTTACGTTCTGCTATAAGAAAATATCCTCTGACCTAATCTTGCTCGAGGTGTCATGATTAAATTTATAGGCACCGATCTTCATTGTTCGAACGGATAACGACTTCGAAAAGGTGAAAAAAAAAAAGAGAGAGACACTTTTTCCTCGGAAACTGTTGAACGGAAGATCACATTTATATCCAGTCCTTAATTCCTCCCATCAGAGGCTTTATCATGATCAGACTTTTTGATACTTTTGTTGGTTCTGCGTCCGAACTTCCACATGATAGGGATTACGATGAAGTGTCGTTCCAGATAAGCACTGAGATCATTTCATATTTTTCGACGACGTTCAGCCCTACAGATGTTGGGTTTCCGATGGTGGAAGCCATTGCTTCGATATGGAAATTCGATACTCCAATATGGTTAGAAAACAAAATAATGATAATTTTTATAAATTTCATTATTTATTTATTTACAAATTAGGGAACCATTGTGATTTTAATCATTTACTTTTTTTTTTTTTTTTGTTAATTAGAAGCCAAATATAGGTTCCTGGATGACAATCTAGCACAAATTCCACTACCCCATCAGCAGAAGATAATTTGTATCTAAATGTGTGCTAAATTTTTTAAAAAAAAATTTCTTAATTTGAATTATTTGTGTCTTTAATTGAACTTTTTAATGTATATTAAAAGATTTCTCCTTTGACAGTATGGAAGCTTGCTTCAGTATTCTTTATATTTCTGTCCATTTCAAAAAATGATGTTACTTTACATGTGGTTGTTTTCGTGGATTTAAAATATTAAATTTATTTTGAATCCTGGGGATGTTTCTGATAAATATCAAACCATTAGCTTTTTTTTTCTTTCAAAGATTACTCTTTTTCCAACATTTTATCAGACATCGAGATAATTCGAAATTTGTACTGAAAGTTTATTTCGTATTATGATTTCTCTATGAATTCTGTTAATTTTCTTCAATTACTTCTCATTGGTATTATTCGCATTTTAATTTTTTTCTTTTTTAAATACTTAGTTTTGAAGCATACATTTTTTCTTCCTTTTTTGTGATTTATATGGATATTTGTGTGTGTGTGTGTGTGTGTGTGTGTGTGTGTGTGTGTGTGTGTGTGTGTGTGTGTGTGTGTGTGTGTGTGTGTGTGTGTGTGTGTGTGTGTGTGTGTGTGTGTGTGTTAAATGATTCAAAATAATACAAAAATAAAAATATTTAATTCCATTGCTAAATTTTGTCATTTGAAAAATTTATAATTGATTAATAATCCAATCAATTATAAATAATTATTTGTTTTTTAATTCTGTTTTCCAAATGTAGAGCTTAAAGAAATTTAAAATGTAATGCTTATTCAATAGTGCACAGAAAACATTATCAACATAATTACAAATTTTAGATATTTTAATAATAAAATTTATTTTTTCAAATGTTCTATCTATTTTATTTTTATTCCAATAAAAATGTTATGTCTATAGAGATATAACAATCTCTCACTTCTATCTAAAAGGAAACGTATTTATTCCGAGGGAGACAAACTCTTAATCTCTTAAAACTATTGATAATTAAATATATTTTTCATGACTTCAGAAATTTCAATTGAACTTTATTTTTTTAATCTTATTTTATCTGGTAAATACCTTTTTACTTTTCTGTCTATACAATTTTCCGAGCTTCAGTTCACGAAATTCGTAGTATATATACACTACGTATATATACTACGAAGTACTAGTACGTAGTTCATCACACTTCTTTTTAGGTATACTTATTGAATAGTAATTACTTTTATTTTTCAAACATTTATGTTATAACTATCTAATACCAGATAATTATAAGCCGGTTATTGAATTTCAAAATACTGTTGTTTTCTTATACGGTGATGACTGATACTTGAGAAGAGCTAGAAATTCCCAAATTATAAAAATACTCATTGAAAATACGAATTTTAAGGAGTTATAAAAATATTAAATGTGAACTCCCACATGAAATCTACTTAGGCTTTAGTCTGATTCATTTTACATTTTCTTATTTGTAATAAATATAACAACAATGATACTTTGTCTAAATTACATGAGAACATTTGAATCTAGAATAGGAAGATTAAAGTGCAAGAGTTCAAAAAGTATAAAATTGTTTCTTATAATTATGGAGCATTGATTGGCTTAGAAATTGTATCAGTGTACCTGTGCTCACAGTTGACAGACAAGTTCTTCATAAAATAGGGACAGACATTAGCTACAATTTGAAATTGTGTTGAGTGACCTAAGAACCTCACATAGAAAATTTGGTAGTTACTCGAAATACTCGAAATAGTTATTTTCGAGTATTTAATCTTAAATTCTTTGTAAAAAAATTTAGTGCTTTTTGTTTTGAAATTCGATACGATTTCGAATGGTCCTTTTGTCAATATTTTGTATTGCTGCTAATAAAGAAATTGAACGTTCTTTTTTTACAGACTTCGCAATGTGCTGCCTGTCTTGCTGTGGCGAAAGCAACCCTAATGTCCCCACCTATCCTCTCATCAGGCCCTTTCAACACCGACATGCTCTCAACTGATCTTGGTGGTCAATGGATCAGTATGCGCTGCGAAGTCAGACCTTATGGCTTGTTCCTTCGACGCATTTTCATTTTCGATGCTCAGGACAACCGCTGGCAGGCTCAACACTCTTACTATAAAGACCCCCATTGCCACAATCCCATGTTCATACTGAGCGCAAAGGGTATCTACTTCCGAGGATTGTCCTCCAAGATTGTGCCAGACGCTACAGAGTACGACTTCCACATTCAAGAAGCGTTTCTTACCCCAGAGGACATCCAGTTTGCCAATAACCTCAATGGGCTGTACACATGTGGAACTGGATCGAATTGGAAAGTTGGCGAGAGGGGAAATTTGACTCGTACCGGAGGTTGCAGAGAATTGGGCATCGTAGTACCATCAATGGAACTAGATCTGGTCAGATTCGAAAGATCCAAAGCCGATATGGTATTTCTGTATCTAGGCGAGACGGCGGAAGATAAGAGAAGGCCTACTAGCTTCCAACCATCGTTAGTTAGATGTTCAACGCCCGATGACAAGGTTGCCGAGGACTTTTTTCTCAATTATAATGAACTTCGTCCTCTGCCACTTGTGTCTGGATCCTCTATGATCCATTCATTTCTGATCGATGTCCTGAAATGTTTCTTTTGTTATGTTTTCCTAAAATTCTTCGACATCGGTATCATTCGCTAAAATTAAACATTTCTGTCGAGAAAATCGTGATCCACTTGTCCTTCGAGGTCGAGAAAGAAGTTGCTAATGATATTTGAAACCGTGTTAAGAACTCTGGTGAGAGATGAAGCTGTTGTGTTCATGAAGCCCCATTATGATAGTTTCGGATTTAACAGTTCAAGCTCAATCATACGAAGAAAAAAAAATTACTATACTGACAATCTGAGCATTTCAGTGCAAGCTCAAACAAAGTTGTGAAGTTTTTGAACAATTTTAGTTTCACTTAACCGTAAGGAAAAAAGATTTCGTATATGTGTAGATCAAAAGAACATCGAAGTGCGAAGAAAAATCATATTATTTGTTAGTTTAATAGATTACTCAGATATGTCCTTCAGATTTTGTTAAGGAGTTATTACAAAACATTCAACGTGAAATAATTATATAACTAAAATAAATATTGCTTAAAAATCGTGGTATTCGCAATTTACTTTTTATAACTTGTAATTATTGTCTAGTTTTATAGTAGGAAAAGCTGAAAAACACATGCATTATTTATTGATGGAGTTATGTTTGACTGTAAAAAGACGAGAATATGTTCATCGAATTGCATCAAAATGAATTTGTGCTTAAATACTTTTTCTGAAAAATTACAATCCACTGATATTTTTAGAAAGTACTCTCATACAACAGAAGACTCAACTTTTAATTTTTTTCTCTATGCATAAAAATGGTGACCGACGTATAGAACCTTAAAAGGGTTGTTATGGGTTTTTTTTTTTTTTTTTTTTTGCCCAAGGTTTGATTTCATTGTAAAAAGCAACCTATAACCTATTTCTTTCGACTTATAAGATGTTTAATTTTCTTCGAAATTATTGAAAGCAGATTGAGATTAACAACTCTAAATTTCTATTAAATATATGGAAGTTTCTGTTATAAGAAAAATTTAAGCCACATTGAAAGAAAGCTCTCACAATAAACAGTGACAAAATGATACTGAAAATATTTACTTGTAAACTGATCTCAGCAAATTTAAAGATACTCTTTTTATTCTAAATAAAGTCGATGTAAAAAAAAAAAAAGTTCCGAATTCACCAGTGTTCATTAAAAACAGTTCTGGACACTCAAATAAAATGGAATTCTAATGAATAAATACTTAATTATTGAACCTTATTTTTATTTATTACATTCCTTAGGAGAAAACAAACAACCATCAGTTGTAATAGCAAAAATAGAGTGCTTTCATTTCTTAGCATGCTCGATATGCATTTTTTTTCTAGATCTAATCTCTCTTGAAGCGGCATTTATGTGTTCTTTAATTAATTTTTTTTTTTCATTTTACAATCAATATTAGTTTTAAAAAAAGAATAATGAACTGTTATATATGAATATCAATGCAATGTTTTTTCGTGAACTTTGTACATATCGATGTTAGTGAACTTTGTTTCACACACAGTTGAAGAAACAATAAATATCCTTTTCCTATTCTCAACGCCCTTTTTCTTTCTGAGAAAAATATTGTAAGTTTTCCATTTCTATTTGAATTATGTGTAAATTTTTTTTCTAAACTCGACACAATATAATCTCCTTAATTTAAAAATTATCATTATTATATATATATACATAAGATCGGTATCAGAACTTGCAGACATGATCAACACATTGACACAATTGGGCCTACTGCTCTGATTCATACATAGTTTATGAAGATATATATAAAAAAAAATGTAACCAAAGTATAGTAAAATCGGACACACAAAAATAAACATAGACACAGTATCACTCAGAATGAATACATTTTATTTTCTCCACTACGTTTAATTACTTTTTCTCAAAAAAAAAAAGGGAGGTAAATCGATGATGATCTATTTCTTCTTATTATTAAAAATGAATCAAAAATGATTTATTTTTAATTTTTATTTAAAAAAGTTTCTTCTCTATATAAACCAGGGTGGCTGATGAAGTAGCTGTGTGTTGACGACAGGTGGCGTTGCTGAGGCAAATTGATGTTACCATTGCATACCACTGCCTGTGAAATGGCACCAAATACGCGTGAAACGTAGCGCCATATTGTCCTATCAATGAGATCATGATTCATCATTTTACTCGAGAAGCCAAGCAGCAACCAAAGTAATGGGTTGCTTCAGGTAATCCAAAAAAGACGGAGATGGTCTCATCGGGGGTGCCTTCATGAACTTCATAGAAAAAAAACTATCACAAAGCATTATTATAGTGAGTTACATCACCCTTTTTACTAGTCCCTAACACAGGTAACTTTATGAGCTGCCCTCGATATTTGATTCATTGATCGTTTATTAACGTCACACTTCGAAGTAACCCGAGGGCTACTGGTGACAGATCTCGTAATTTTGAATCTCAGTTAGAAATGAGGACGACACCTGAGCTGGCCCCACCCTATCCTAGCTTCCACATCATGACAACAGGAGGTCTTGGACTTCAATAGAATTTAATATGCATTTGAGCCCCGCTACGCTCGAATATTTAGTGGCGTCAGGGCTCGAACCAGCGACTCAACAAAAACAACGCCAACCACGAATTCGTGACCGCAACCATTACCACTAGGCTACCACGGCCAATGAACAGTCCTCGAATAGCTCAACATACAAAAGTATTTCATTAAAAAAAATGACTGCAAGGATATTATGAAATCCATAATTTTAGATTTGGTGTTTTTTTAATATGGATTTCGGTAATTTTGAGCTTTCCCGGTTTCTTTTCTTTATTGTACATTTTAAAACTTTTTATTGCGGTCCTAAAATTCAAATAAATGTAACATTAAAAAATAATAAGCTTTCGATCAACCCTAAGAAGGTAATTGATTGATTTATTGATTGATTGATTGATTTATTGATTGATATGTGGGATGTAGTGCAACAAAGGTTATTATCCCCTTTCAGATTCTTTAATTAAAAAAAATCAAAATATTTTATCTTTTGCAAGAATACTCTGAAAACTTGTTTATTAGCTACTGTTCTCTGCAAAAATTCTTTGAAATTAATATTGTACTGGGGGTCTATCTCGAGTATATTCTAGAGAAGATTTCTTTGGGACGCGTATTTATTGCAAGTCAAAAGAACATGTTCAAAATCATTGGCGTGGTTACAGATGCTACATTGTGCATTATCGTTTAAATTAAATTTATGCAAACGCCCAGGAGTTATGATCATTTTTCTAATGATTCAAGTGCTTGGTATTTCCTCTCTTCTATTTTTTGTCCATTTGGATATTATATTTATGGTAAGGATGTTTCCTAAGATTTCGTAATAATTGCTTGAATATAAGTTTTCATAGTTCTTTTCGTTCTGTTGTGGAAAATATCGTTATTGATGTCTTCTGGGGTAATATAGTCAATGTGCTCAATAGATTCCGTTACCGATTTTGCGAGATAACCCGCCAGTTCATTCTAAAAAATTTTCGAATGTCTCGGAATCCAAAGTAGAATCATCTAAGTATGAAAATGCTACTGAAGGAATATTTTACTGGCTAGTCTATGAATGACTTTTGGAGATTTGATATTGCAATTTTTAATACTGATAGCACAGAATAGCTATCGGTGAGAATTAACAGGGTTTCGTTTAATTCAGTTAAGTCATCTAGAGCTTGGCATATGGCAAGTGCTTCTGCTGTAAATATCTAATTGACATGATTTACTCTGTAGGCGAAAGATGCATTTTTTGCGATACCTGCTATTGATGTCATACTTTGATTTTTTTGACGCGTCCATAGCTGTTAGGAAAAAATATCTGAATCTATGATTCACTATTTCCTCAAACTGTCCTTTTGTTACATGAGTTGGTAAATTTTTATTTTCAAATCCAAATCTGCATAAATCTCACAGGGAAAATATGTGTAATACATCAATTTGGGGATTGATATGATTTGTTTTTCGTTAATGCCCAAAATACAAAAAGCACTAATGGTGTTTCTGTCTCCTTCCAGAATTTCCAGATATATTATTTCAAGGCTATTGTAGTGCATATGAGAAAAGTTACCATTTGATATTTGAGAAACAAAAAAATTTTTGCCAACCGTTTTATTTTTTCAGAAACAATATTCTGTTTAGCCAATTGTAAGAGCAGGATATTAAGGGCCCACTGTGGAAGTCCCAAGACAACTCTAAGAGCTTTCGTCTGAATAATATAGAAAGGTTTGAGCTGGTTATCAGACCATTTATTTATAATATGACAGATATAGAAAAAGTTTTGCATATTTTATTGCTAGTTAATTTAATAAGATCTTCAGCTCTTGGGTCATAATGCTTATACGTCATACCTTTAAGGGCATTAATTTTCAAAGCTTTATTTTTCATTTGTTTCATCAAAAAATATTTTACTTGTGTTTAGAAATATCTACTATCAAATATTTAATGGAGAATTGTCATGGGATTGGGTACCCAGCCAACATAATTTTTAGATACATTTGAATTCTCTTATTTGAAAGTTCTGCTATTGTATTTTTGTCAGTACTTAGAGAAAGTTTCCAGTATTTGTGCCAATTTATGATTCTTTCCAGAGCATCTTGTAATTTGTGTGGATGATATCGAGAGAATGATGAAAGCAATAAATAAAAAGGTCATCAGCATAAATTGAGCACTCTACTCCTGTTTCTAATATTTCAAAGATGTTGTATGTGTAGATTGTAAACAATATGGGATAGAGAACACTATCCTGAGTTACTCCTTTGAAAACTGTCTTCCTCGATTAAAAATTTGAAATTATCTGTATGAGAGAAAATTGTATATTCAAAGTGCTATTTTTCCTGTGATATCTATTTGTAGACATTTATAAATAAGGCCATCTAAATACACGGAATCATAAGTACTTTGATGCCCAAGCTAATTCCCACGAAATATTTCTTTTAGTGTTTAGCATTTACTATAGCTTTGTGTATAAGATATGTAGCGGTTCTACGGTCTTTAAACGGAACAAATCCATAATGCAGTGGATGAAGTATTTTTTTTTTTCCTATTGACAGAAAATGAGAGATGTGACTAGCTTAAATTCCTTCAAAAGTTTTAGAGAAAAGAAAAGTTAGAGCTGTTGGACTATATAAGGATATTTTAGTCTTATCTTTGTAGGGTTTTGAAATCGGAAGGATGATTCCATATTACCAAGGCAGAGGTACAAATGAATTCTCAAATAAATGTTGAAAATAATCTAGAACAATGGCACGTCGACTGTTATTCAAATTTTTGAGGAAAGAAGCAGTATTATGATCTGCACACAGAGTAGTGTTTTTGGATGCTTGTATAGACCCTATTTAATTCCAAGATATAGAACGGTTTATTAAGTATATTGTTTTCGTTGCTGAGTAAATACAAAGAAAGCAATTCATTGAAAGTATTATAAGATACAAAAAAGTTGGCAAACATATTGGCCTGAATGTGAGGTTTCTGTGATATATCTATTATTAACTTTATAACTCGTTAGGATGAATTCGTCGATCATTTCATGAAATTAGTTCACCTCAGGGTTACATACATTTATTTTCTGTACAATAGGCACATTTATACAGTTCATTTTTTTAACAGTTCAAAGATGTATATTTTATAAATGCAGGAACAACATTGGGGGAAAATTCCCGCGCGATGGACACACCAGCTTTCCACGCAGCATTGACTCAACTACTGGTTTCCCACCAGAGGGAAATCGTGCATGTCCTCTGTTCTGGTGGTGTCATCTAGCAGTTATTACAAAAATAAAATGTAACCATTGGTTACAACTTGAATATTTAAATTTGATTCTAGATTTTTATGAGAAGAAAATTTTTTTAGGGTGTTGTAGAATGTTTTTGGATTAAATGTATTGTTATATATTGTGTCCTTATATAATCTCTTTGCCTTTTTTGTATGAAATTTGACTTTACTTGAATATTGCTTGTATTTGTTCCACAGTTTAGGAGAAATATCATGAATGGCCTTTTATCGGAAATATTTTTTGAGATGGAAGAAATTATTACAACTATTGTTCCACCATGGTGGAAAGGATTTGTTCGGTAATCTAATATCCCGAGTATTATTTTTAATTATTTTAGACATGGTTTCAGTTAGTTTAGTTGTGTGTGGTCATTCTCTTGGTTGGTAAATGTATACTGATCTTGTTTCATTACTTCTTGCCAATCTACTAGTTTTATATATTGCTTATTCTGCTGGAGTAATGAGAACTCTCTAACTATGTGGCAATGATCGCTTTCAAATTAGCAGTTTAAAACGTAGGTATTAGTGTGACTTAAATAGGTTGATGAACATAATGTAAGACCAAATAGAGATGCTATACCTATATTACTTGGGAACAGTAGTACTGAAGATAATAAAATTTCAGTCAGTTAACCAATCGACAAAGTCATTACTATATTTAGTAGAAAGATCGGATTCTCACATCAGATGGTGGAGGTTTAAAGTCCCCAAAAATGAAGACCGGATCTGCTATGGATTCCAAGAAAGATTTTACTAATGAATGGTTTTACCCTCTCCGTGAGTAGATATTAATTAAATAGAAAGAAATATTTCTTATTTCTATTTTGACGGCAAGTATTTCTAGATAATGCGTTATTTGTATAGGAACTTGCTGGGCAGAGATATTCTTTGGAATTGCTGTGAGCAGTCCTCCTCCAGGTCAGTCTATTCTGTCTAATCAGAAAATAATTTTGCTTGGAAGTTTAAGCACCTGCCTCATCTTTTAAAAAGGTCTCCTGAAACAGCCAAAAATCTGCTAGAGAGAAAGGAGGGATATTTAAACATACATATTGATTTTAAAGCCTCTACATTTCCACTGTAAAGAGTTCATAAATCAAAAAAAAAGGAAAATTTTACTACTCATAATTCATATCCTTGCCTCAAGAATATATCGCAAAATTATAAAAGAATGCAAAGTTTATTATCTATAGCACAATTCGGAACAGTGTATAGAGCATATGTACAAACTTAGTTATTTTATCTATTCTTATCCTTTTTCTGAGTTATTATGTGCTGCCTTATTATAGAACATAGATGCAATTTGATTACCAGCACGTTTTGAAACTATATATGTCTGTTTTTTTCTGGTGGGGATATAATACGAGCCCTGAATTCAAAGATATTGTTTAAATGTGTGGTCATTATTTCTAGAGGTTTTTGGAAAACCTCCATTATAAATATCTTTTGTTTTTCCAATACAATTTGAAAGCAATTAAACATTTTTTTTCAAACTTTTGATCCGAAAGTTCCTGCATATTATCAGCTTGTGAATTGAACGGAATAGTTTTTAGTATTAGTACCTCGAAATCGTCGTCTTGCTTCCGGTAGAGTTAAGTATGTTGGGCTCTAAGACACAATCATATCTTGCAGAAATGTCTAAGAAAAAAAATTTAATTTAGAGAGAGATTAAAGATTATTCCCAAAAAATTTGTACTTAAAATGAGTGATACCTAAATATTCCCTTCACCTTTACAAAATACATCGGAGGTCACTACTAAATTAATAAATGGCTTCCATTTATCAAAGAAGGATCAGTCCTACATGAAATTTCCTTATCAACAATATGCTTTGAAATGAAAGGAAAAAGAAATTTTTTAATGTTTTATTGTTAATGATACTATTTAAGTTTTTAAATATGTTTTGTATTTAAAGGAAAGAATGTCTAGTCTAGATGATTTCTGTAGAATGAAAGTCTACTTTTTAAAGGAAAGGTGAATAATTAGTTTAATTGATAAATAATCATAAATAAATAAAATAATGCTGAATATATATTAGGTTTGACTTGCGAACAAGTGTGGCAAATTTAATCAACAAACCACACTTTTTTAGCTTATATAGTTTAAGAATTTGATCGAGAAATTGTCGTACGTAAGGATAATAATAAAATAATAATACAGTCATGCTTTAGTAAATGCTTTTAAATCTCACATTGATAATATTTGTAAATAATTGTCGACTTTTCTGTATTATGTTGAAGAACAAACTTAATTTTGTGCATGTTCATTTCTCAACTGTGAGATGCATGTAGAAAATATATATAAATAATGTTTCGGAGATTGTATCAGAGAGAATCTTTTCATCAATGGGAGCAGCATAGAAGATGTTAAATTTATTTTTTAAAAAAAAAAATTATATTTGTTTGATTTACCAAATGCCACCCACACATCTTTATTATTTATGGATTTTTTTATAAAAATTCTAGAACTTATGTTAGCAAAATTACTACTGAACAAATTAATGTTAGACTTAAGCATAATACCGAACACAGCGTATAGATTTTATTTATCTTTTTATTTAATATTTTAATCATTTCATTGAAATTCTTTGTGCGTATTGTAATGGTGAAAGGATTTTTCAGTATGAAATTTTTAAGTATAAAGTTTTGGTTATTACTCTTAATCTAAATTTTTAATTTTAATTTTTTTTTCTTAGACACTCCTGGTTATGAGTTAGAGCCTAACGAACATCCGCGTCTTGTGGAGGGGGGTATTTGTAATGGTTTCACATAAAAATAATTTAATTTTGTAATTTTTGCCGTTCTATATATAACCCATTAGTAAAGAGTTTGTCCCTTTTTTCTGATACAATTCCAAATTATCATTTAATTTATGCGATTACACGCTCATAAAATCTGCTGAATGAACTTTCCCGTGTCATAAATCTGTTCGAAATAATCCCTACTAGACAGACAGACGTTATGAAAATGCCTCAGAATCTCTTCATCTTACACCACATGATCTGGAGAAATCCCTACCTATAAATTTGAAGGCAAGGTAAAATTCTCTCTCTCACTCTCTCTTTGCTGCTGCAATCGAGACGGTGGAACTATGTCTCTTGCATTAGCCATTTTAATAACGTATATAATTGCTTCTCTCTCTCACTAAACGGAATAAACAGTCTTAATTGAAAAAATGTGTTCTCATTATATCCATGAATTAAATTGTCCACACACCCTTTTTACTTATTCGTTTAGGTTAAAATATTATATATATATATATACTTACCTTGTGACATCTGACTATTCCTGTTCGCCTCTTGTGTCATAGCTAAACTCAAAGTACTAACGCTAAAAGTCAATAAAGAGTACAACAAGACATCACACAGGGTTTAATACTAGGTTTATTGACAAATTACTAGTATAACGACAAATATAACAAGCTCTCCCTTGGATAACCCTAATTATATTAACTTGATCTATCAGTAACAAATTAACAGACTCTTACCCCTAATGTCAAGCTGAGGCTGTCTCGATTTCTAACTTTCACTAAACAGCCGATAACTTGTAATAATTCTCGTCTCCGACTTCAACTCTGGAACAATTGCCAAACGCTAGAACCACTCGACATCTATCGTGACTCTCAAGCTGAGTTTATATATTTCCTATCTCCCTTGCTTCACTTCATTTCTATCTGCTTGTGATTTGAATATTAACGTTTCATTTTTGGTTGGGCAGAGGTTGTTTAGATAAAGCAATCAATCTTAATTAAACGTTCCCAAGGTTAGTGAAGAGAAAACCGCAAATAGCCCAACGCCATAACCTTGTTGAACAAAAATTCGAAAATAAACGCTCTTAAGCTTGTAACAGAATCAGAAATTGGAGAAATCCTCATCCGTAAGTACAATTCGAAATGCATGTAGACAACAAGGTTTTCACGGCCATGTTTTTCAAATAAAATTCTTTGTGAATAGGTGGAGGTGGAGTCTATGATTATACTTCGCTATAAAATACATAAACGAAAGCCCAGATTTCCGGAAATAATTTTTTTTTTCTGAGGGAAGTAATTTTAACGTTTTTCGATCAGATAGTAGACTACTGATGTAGAGAAAAGGAAACGTGGAAATGTATCCAAGGAATTAACTTCTAACAAGGAAACATAGAGGTTCTAGTTTAGGGTTGTATGAGTACCTCTGTACTGTACGAGTCAACAATTTAGTTTTTATGAATAGAATCATAAATCACATCATTTACACAGACATTTTGAAAAATAATTTACACTCTGCTAAGACAAAAATAAGTTTCCACGGTGATTACTTTATTTTTTTATTTATCGTTCTTTGTATTTTTGTTTATTTATTTAATTTGCTTGACAAAGATTCGAAGTTTACGGCTTTGAATATGAGCTTATCGAGATTATGTAACATTCTTTATTTTATGAAATTTCCACCTCAATCAACAGTTGTTTACGTGCTTGAAATTCTTTTATCAGAATATTTGAACCATATTCATTTCCAATAAACATGACTTGAAAAACGCTCTTAAACAAGATTGGGATTACATTTCTAATCCAGAGATATCAAATTTGATAGAATGTATTCAAAAAAGGCTTAAAACAATTTTTCAAGCTAAACAATATCTTACAAACTATTAGTTACAAAATGCTAGTCTAAACTGATATGTGCGTGTATGTGTGTGTGTGTAACTTTTTCTTGTAAATTGTATATTAAAAAGTATAAATTGTATTGTATTATATGTATCTAATAACTTATTGTGCAATTTAATTAATATTTTTGATAGTGATTCTTCTTTAGATTAAGAGTATCAATGTGCGAATAAAAATTCTTTCTGTATATAAAGGGGAGCTAGAGTCTAGTTGTAACAGGGTTGTGTTGTAATATGAACGTTTCAAGCATATTTTAAAACTTTTTGATCGGGATTTTTGCTAAACATGATTCTTACGATGGGTTCTATAACGTAACCACAGTCTGTGCCCTGCCGATAAGGGTAATGAAAGACTATGTACACATGCTCCATTTTAGTTAGTTAATCAATTAAAAAAATATTTAACAAATTTTATGTAATGTACGAGATGTGTGATGTTTTGATGTGTGACAATTAAATACCCGGACTAGCCTTAAAAATTAGCTTTGTTGAAAACATTACACAAATACCTTTTAGTCAAATTCAATATCTCTTCCCTATCAATACATCATTGCATGCAAGTTTTCAAAGCAGTTCAAAGCAGTGTTACGAGTCGTTAGGTGTCACCTTCTTCAGTAAGTCTTCGTGTTTGCCTTCACCTCTTCCACAGACTGAAAAGTGTTCCCTTTAATGCATTTTTCACTTTTGGAAACTAGCAGAAATCGCAGGGTGCGAGATTTCGCGAGTGCAGTGGATGCTCGAGTACAGTAATGCGTTTTCCGCCAAGATCAGTTTCACAGTGAGGGATTGTGTGCCGGGGCGTTGACTTGATGCTTGATTTTTTGGTACTAGTTTTGCGCAAACTTTCGTCATATGCAGTTCCTCGGTCAGAATTTTTCTTATTGTCTCATTGTCTATGTTCCTAATATCTGACATCATTCGAACATTCAAATATCGGTCTTTATGCACGATTTTATTAATTTTTTTCATTTTTTCATCAGTTCTTGATGTCACAGGCCAACCAGAACGTTTAGCATCTTCAACAACCTTCCTATAATTGTTTGTGCCTTCAAAAATTTGACTACATGACATGCAATGATCTCCAAATAACAGGTCAATTGAAAAGTCCCCGGCCTATCATATTAAAACACATTTTTTTGGCAAAATTAGTTTTTTTTTATTCAACATAATTCCCTTCAAGGGTGATACACTGATTATAGCGACCCTCCAACTTTTCGATACCATTTTTCTAGTACGATTTGTCCTTTGCTTCAAAATAGGCCTCAGTTTCGGCGATCACCTCTTCATTCGACGAAAATTTCTTCCCAGCGAGCATTCTTCTGAGGTCTGAGAACAGGAAATAGTCGCTGGGGGCCAGATCTGAAGAATACGGTGGATGAGGAAGCAATTCGAAGCCCAATTCATGGATTTTTGTCATCGTTTTCACTGACTTGGGACACGGTGCATTGTCTTGGTGAAGCAGCACTTTCTTTTTCTTCAAATGCGGCCGTTTTTCGGCGATTTCGTCCTTCAAACGGTCCAATAACGCTGTGTAATAGTCGCTGTTGATGATCCTTCCTTTTTCAAGGTAGTCAATGAAAAATTTTCCATGCGCATCCCAAAATACAGACGCCATAACCTTGCCAGCCGACTGTTGCGTTTTCCCACGCTTTGGAGCGGGTTCATCGGGTGCAGTCCACTCGGATGACTGTCGATTGGACTTCGGAGTGAAATGATGGAGCCATGTTTCATCCATTGTCACATATCGACGCAAAAACTCGGGTTTATTACGCTTGATTATCTTCAAACACTGCTCCGAATCATCAACTCGTCGTTGTTTTAGGTCAAAAGTGAGCTCGCGTGGCACTAACTTTGCACAGAGCTTTCTCATACCCAAATATTCGTGAATGATATGTTGTATACGTTCAGTTGATATCTTTAGAGTGTCTGCTATTTCATTCAATTTCAATTTATGGTCATTCAAAATCATTTTGTGGATTTTTTTAATGTTTTCGTCGGTAACAACCTCTTTTGGGCGTCCACTGTGTTCACCGTCTTCGGTGCTCATTTCACCACGTCTAAACTTAGCATACCAATCCTTGATGGTTGATTTTCCTGGGGCAGTGTCCGGAAACTCGGCATCAAGCCAAGTTTTTGCTTGAACTGTATTTTTTCCCTTCAAAAAGTAATATTTTATCAACACACGAAATTCCTTTTTATCTATTTTTTTCACAATAACAAAAGTTGCTTCACTCAAAATGCTATAATTCACAAACTAATGATGCGACAGCTGTCAAATTTATACACTCATCTTTTGAGGGTTAGGGCTAACTAAAAAACATATGGATTTAATTCTAGTAGCGCCCTCTATGTGTCAGGCCAGGGACCTTTCAATTGACCTGTTACCTCCTTTAGTAATTTAAAACATTCAGTGGAAGTTCTTTTTTCTTTTTTAATTTCAAATTTATGCGCTGCTCGATTTTAAACCTTGTCGGGATCGCTGCACTTCGACACAACAACGTCTTACTCAAACAAGGATAAAAAAAAAATGAACTGAACCAGATAGAAGAAAGGAATAACGTGCCACCTGCACCGGATGCCTCAAGGTCAAATACAATCCATTCCCACTCCTCCACACCAAGCCTAACGGCTAGGGCATGCGCAGTCTGGTTATTTAATTGTCGCACCTTAAAAGTTAATTTATCTTTATTAAAAATGTTTTTTTTATTAAATTTGTTTTGCAGTAAGTTTTAAAATACTTCTTTAATTCTTTTTTTTTTTTTTTTTGAAAATCACAATACATTTTTATGAATCAACAAAAATGTCTGAAACCATTCGATGGGGCTAGTTGTTACAAAGTCTCGGGATAAGTTATAATATGTTACAATTTGCCCCTTGTTCTGAAATTTTCGACTCATGGCCAACCCCAACATAAGTGAAAAATTATATACAAAGTTAAAGGCAACATACATAATGTGACCATACGTCCTATTTTTAGGTGTCTTATCCCGTTTTCTCCAAGGGCAGCTCCGAAATGCCAAAATGCCCCTTTTTCAGAAAGAGAAACAAGTTGCGTTTCTACTAAATAAGTTGCGGGTGAGCGATGACACACATTTGCAAGTCACAGTTCTTTAATCTATGTTAATTACCAAAATATATATGCAAAATTTGTCAAAAGTTTCATTCTTATTCGAAAGCAACAGTAAATATATTTAAAAAAAATTTCTTCCTCGGGAAAATATAGGATTGTATAAATTATTTCACTTTATCCAATCGTTTCTGTCCTTTTCAATAATAAATTAAATCCAGAATTATATATGCGCGTTCTTTAGCAAATATGCAATTAATTAAAAATTGGTAGGTAATTTTAGGTAATCTGTTATGAGGGAGAAATAAATGATCACGTAAGCATAAACCACGTCCCAAAGCTAAAACGTCTAAGGTGGCTGCTATGAATAAATTAATATGTAAAGATACATATTGTTAAAAGGTTATTTTCCTTTTTTCATAATATTAAACTTATTTTCCTTTTATGGCAACAAAAGTTACATTTCTCTTATAAGATATACTTAATTTAATTAAACCCAATCAACATCAAAAGAGGATTCAAAGCAAGAGGTAAGTGAACTTTATATATATTAACATTTTGCAAGATTCCTGCATTGTACCATCGTATGTCACCGATCACCCAATTCCTGGTGTTGATAAAATAGAAGCAATGAGTTCAACACAAATTCATCATGAATAGTTATTGGGTCTTCAGAATCCCGAATTGCTACAGCCACTGCTGGAACTGAATAGATACATTGATAAGAATATAGACTAGATGACTGATGATACATTCTGAACCGATTCCAGGACCATCTGGCACCCAAATTTTTTTTAAAAAAAAAATGTTTCTTACTCTCAAAGAGCAGACATCTATCTCAGGTTTCACCTCGGTAACAGCTTAATAGAGTTCGATTCAAAAGAAAATCTTCAATCTTAACAAACACATCATAAAAGCACTAGAAAAAGAATCTGAAGTGATAATTAATAGAAAAAGAATCTGGAGAGATAATTAATAGAAAAAGAAAGAAAATAATAGAAAGCATAAAGAAAAGGTTCAAGAAAAATATTTTCAAAAATCGAAAGGATGAAAAAGGTAAAAGGAGAAGTTTTACTTAAGCTTGCGGAGATGCCTACAGCAATGTCATGTAGGGGGGGGGGGGGGAGTATCATACTGTGTAAGATGTCGATACACTTTAAATATCTGAGACGAAGCACTCTATCATCAATTTGTGTGAACTGCAATTTTTATGAATACAGACTCTTATGTTGATTAGTTAAATAATTTTAACTATATTTTGCAATAAGTCACTTAATTCACTTATCATGTAATAATAATTACCAAATGTCTTTTGTACATTAATCAATAAAAGAATGATATAAAAAATTTGTTTTTAAATATTGTCGTTTTTATCATTACTATTTGTTCCAGATCAGTTACAATTTAGCCCACGTCTGTTACGGCTTTCTCCAAATCCGGAAAAAATTGTAACTGGTGATTAGCTTTGAAAAATATTTCTAGAGCTAAAATCAACAAAATTGTTGAGTTTGTTTTGTATACGTATGATGAATAAATAGTTGTTCTGTCAAAAGAAGCAGTTATAATCAAGAAATAGTAAATAAATTTAAAAATTAGACATTTTTCCAAAAAATTATTATAAATACAGATTGATTGTTTGAATTTTGTGGGATGTAGAGCAGCAAAGACTATAAACCCGTTTAACAGATGTATTTCATTCAGTAGATGTCAAAATATTTTAGTTTCTGCAGGAATATTCTGAACACTTGCTTATTAGCGACTATTGTTTCCAAAAGTTCTTTGAAGGTAATAGTGTGTTGTGGATTTATCTTGAGTGTATTCCAGAGATGATTTCTTTGGGAGGAACATTTGTTACAATTTAAAAGGATTTGTTCCAAATCATTGATATGGTTACAAATGCTACAAATTGCATTATCCTGTAGATGGAATTTCTGTAAAAGCCCAGGAGTCATGATCGTTTTACAGATGATTCGAGTGATGAGAATTTCCTCTCCTCTACTTCTTGTCCACTTGGATATTTTGTCTATAGTCGGAATGTTTCCCAAGTCTTCAAAATATTTACTTGAATAAAAAATTTCGTTGGTTTTTTCATTATTTTTCTGTGGATGTTGCTATGAATATCCTCCAAAGCAATGCATGTAAGTCGATGTAAATGTGACTCCGTAACCGATTTTGCGAGATAAACCGCCTGCTCATTCCAAATAATTTTCGAGTGTCCCGGAATCCATAGTAGTACCATTTCAGTTTGATATTGTAAAATGATAAAAATTTTGCTGGCTAATCTGTGAATAACTTTTGGAGATTTTATATTATAATTATTAGAGCAGCTCTATATAGAGAGCAGAAGGGCCGCGGTAGCCTAGTGGTCATGGTTTCGGATTCGTGACCGACGGTTTTCGTTCAGTAGCGGTTTCGATCCTTTGCTGCCAAAGACCCGCCGTGTAGTCGGGGTTGATGCACGTTAAATCTGTCGGGGCCTAAAGTCCTCCCGTTGGTGTGGTGTGGATGTTAGGAGAGGGGGTGCCAGCTCAGGTGTCGTCCTCGTCACTTGACCGTGGTTCAAAATTACGAGGTCCGTCGCCAATAGCCCTCGTGTTGCTTCTAGTGCGACGTTAATAAATAAAAAAAATAGAGAGCAGAGTGACTATCTGATAAAATTAACATTTTTTTATTTAATTCCGTAAGATCATCTAGAGCTTGGCATATGACCAGAGCTTCTGCTGTAAATCCGGTATTAATGGGGTTTAAATAGTAAGCAAAGGAAGAATTTTTCATTATGCCTGCAATAGAAGTCATATTATGGTTTTTTGAAGCATTCGTAGCTATTACGAAATAATCTCGATAGTTATTGCTCCCTAGTTCATCAAATAATCCTCTGATGATAAAAGTTGGAAGGTTTTTGTCCTAAAATTCAAATCCATTGATGTAAATTTCAGATGAAAGCTCTGTGAAATACAGCAATCTAGGGATAGATATTATTTTCTACCCATTAATATATTCAATGTATGAAAAGTATTAGAGATAATATTTTATCCTCTTCTAGAATATTTACATCTATAGTACCGCGGCTATTGAGATGCAGTGGAGAAAATTTATCATTTGAAATTTGGAAGATAAAAAATTTATTCGATAGCCTTCTTATTTTCTCCGACAGTATTTCCTGATCAGCTATTTGTAAAAGTACAATATTTGAAGTTCATTGTGGTAAACTCGATGCGATTCTGAGTGGTTTTGGTTTAAATGATGTTAAAAGTTTTGAGCTGATTATCTTATAGCTGTTAATGATATGACATGTATAATAAAAGGGATTGCAAATACTATTGTTTGTTAATTTGATCAAGACTTTTGCTTTTGTTGACCGAAGTGCTTATATGCTATTCCTTTACGACCATTGATTTTTTTTTCAAAGCTTTGTTTTTCATGTGATTCATTGTTAAAAGATTTTGCCTCTGATTGGAAAAATATACTCCTACATATTTAGCGGAAGTTTGCCATGTGAGAGGTAATCCAACCATCATATTAATAGGAAACGATTGTATTCTTTTATTTGATAATTCTTTAATTGTACTTTTATCAGAACTTAGGGATAGTTTCACCATTGTGTTATTCTTTCTAAGGCATTTTGTAATTTTCTACCGACTATATCCTGGGACTGATCAGAACAATAAATAAAAATATTGTCTGCATAAACTGAGCATTCTACTTCTGTTTCCATTGTTTCGAACATATCATGCACATGAATAGAAAATAATATGGGGGAAAGGACACTGCCGTGGAGACTCCTTTTGGAATAGACTTTTTCGATGATAGGCTGCCCCTCTTTTGAATCAGAAGAGATAGAATAGTTAGAAATTTGTGAATGCATAGAGCTATTTTCCCGATAATTCCAATTTGAAGACATTTGTATAAAAGACCATCTATATAAACCGAGTCATAAGCTCCCTTTATATCCTGGCTAATTCCCACAAAGAATTTTTTTCTCGTTTGACATTTAAGATAGTTTTATGTTATTAGTGAGATATGTGGCAGTTCTGCTGTCTTTAAAAAGTACAAAGCCGTAATGATGAGAGTGAAGGTTTCGTTCTATTGTCATACAGTAAGAAAGATGTCCAGTTAAGATTCTTTCAAATGTTTTAAAAAATACTACGGAAGTTGGAGCTATTGGTCTATTAGATGAAATTTTAGTTTGTCTTCGTATGGTTTTGGAATTGGGAGAATAATTGCATATTTCCATGACCGAGGTACAATTGAATTCTGAAATAAATGCTGAAAATAGTTTAAAACAAGAATTTTTCGTTATTGTTTAAGTTTTTAGGAAAGTTGCTTTAATCTGATCTGCTCTTGGCGTAGTATTTTTAGCATATTTTATAGCTCTGTTTAACTCAGAAATAGGGAGAGGTTTGTTAAGAGGGTCGTTTTCTTTATGGAGAAAATCCAGGGGGAAGTGTTCGTATGAACCGTTATTGGATGTGAAGTAGTTTGCAAAAAGATGATCTTGTTTTTGAGGTTGAGTTATATACTTATTATAGTATTGTAGGAGGTTTAATGTTGATTCTGCATTCTTGTTAGTTGTAAGTTTTCTAAGAAGGCTATAGAATATTTTAGGATTTGACACTTTATTACATAATTCATCCCAGTACTTTGCTTTCTCATGTTTAGCACGTTATCTCTTTTCGACTCAGATATGTAGATTTTTTTCCCCTTTTTAAACATATTGCACATTTGTACAAACATGGTCTCAATCATTTTTTCATATTTTTTCATGATAAATATTGTTTGTTTTTCTAAGGCACCCTGGAAAGATGTAACAATACTTTCTAACTTTTTCTCTATCTCGATTTTTTGGCCGGGTGGATATGTTTTAATGGTTTTAGAATAGCTATCTGAAATTTTTACCTCGTACTTTCTTCTTGGCTCTCCTAAGGTTAAATGATTCGTGCATTTACATTGCATGATCTGTTTTTCTTTAATGAATACATGATATAAAGGGGAATCAGCGGGATGGTCTCGTTTGCAGTTAGTTCATGTAACAGAAGTGTTGCAAGAGCCAGTGTATGTTATACCACAACTAACGCAAATGATATGGTTTTGACAAAATCGAGAAGTATAAAAACTGAAGACCTATTGAATCGTCTGGGTTTATCAATGAAAATTTGGATGCGATGGTTAATATATATAAATCAAAGTTTGATGTATTCAGGTAAATCAGTACCAAGGATGATGATTTGTACCGGAGAAAACTCCTGATTTCATCCGCATTTTACGAAGCGTTGCATTTTCTCTATTTCAATATTATTTGTATTGTGAATTTCTGTTGCCAAATAGGTCAGTGGTACATTAGTTGGTATTTCATAGATTAGGAATCGAGAAGTGAATCCTTCCCAAATGATACTGGCCTTCACCAGTATATTTAATATTTGTTTTAATGAAAGGAATTTGTGCTGCGCACAAAGTATCAGATGTACTTAATTTTATATTACCATTTCGTGTGAAAGACGTATTTGCTATTTTTTCATACCTAGAAATTTTCCCTTTTTTTCTCTGATCGAAGATATTGTGGATTTGATTTAGGGATCGGAGATATCTTTTGTTTATTTTCGAGAAAAATTGTAAATTCAGCTGTTTTTCTACTTCCCGCCCTTATTACGAATTCTTGGTCGTTTTTAGGGCTTCGAAAGTATTTAGAGTTATCTAAATTCATCACGTCATTCATTGTGGGATTATAATCATCCAAATCTCTCACTCTGAATGCGAAATAACTCAACTTGAGTAGCCTCCAGATGTTCGAAATAATATTAAGATTAAAATTGGTTGACTTACCAAAATTCAAAGAAAAAATATATACAAAAGCATTTTCTTCTTACTCTGTGCTTGAGAGAAGAGAAAAGAATAAAAAATATAGTTAAGAGATTAATTCTCTTCCTGAGTTCTTCAGTTTCAGGTTATCAATGCCTCCCATTGAGTTCAAAGAACACAACGAAGGCGAGCGCGAACCAAATTCACACATGTAGATAAACACAACATTTCAATACAAAAATTTCTTCAAAGGGAGTGACTAAATATCAATGTTACAGATGAAAAGCATTTTTGAATTAAATCATGATGGTTGGTTAGTTTTATTAACGTCGCACTAGAAGCAACACAAGGGCTTTCGGAGACGGACCTCGTACTTTTGAACCTCGTTCAAGTGACGAAGACGAATCCTGAGTTGGAACCCCCTCTCCTAACTTCCTTATCATGACAGTGGGAAGGCTTTGAGGCACGACAGATTTAACGCGCATCAGCTCCGGCTACATGGTGGGTCTTCAGTGGAATCAAGGCTCCTACCTACGATTCAACGAAAACCAAGGACCATGAGTCCGCTACCATGACCACTAGGTTACCTACCGCATCCAGCATTAAATCATAAAAGAGCAGTTTTACTTAAACATGATACAGTTTTTGTAAGGTATCTCAACTGAAAGATACGGCATAAACGTAATGCAAAATGCTAGTTATATCATCTATTAGGTTGCAATTGCAATTTTCAAATTAGATGCATAAATATATATGCTGTAAACTACCATTAACTTTAAATACGCATTTCCAACCTAAGAAAAGTATTCAATTACATTTTTATAAGCTTATAAATGTAACATAACAAAGAAAACATTTCGCTATCTGCTAACGTAAATACTAACGAGAGCCAGTGATTTAAAACTTGTGCTGAAAATGTGTGAAAACAGTCTGTCAAGAGCAAAAAATAAAAAACATCCTAGAGCTAAAATTGCTATTGGATAATTAAAATCCCATGCAACAAATCGCGGTAATTAAGTAACAGATCCAAGAAATACTAGTACAAATTCAGATGAGCAAACGACTCGAAAATTTTATTTAATTAAATTTGAACATATTCTCATTAGAAATCAAGTTGGCTTCAGAGGCAACTTCACAATCTATTTCTGCTGGAGTCAAAGATTTGCTAAATACTATACTTCTCATTGTTATATACCCAAGGTGCACAAATATTTTTTCTCGGGGGTTATTTTGAGTAAATGGAAGCTAGGGCAGGTCGAATCTTTTAAAATGAATCCTTCATTAGTTAATTTTGCATTTCCGAAAAGGTAGAAATTTTACCTTAAAAATCAATAAATATATATCAGATAAAATAGTGGCAGTTTTATTCAATTTATTGTTTGTGCAAATTTCATATCATCTATAGCTGCAAGCACATTTAATTTTAGAATCAGTTTAATGGGACGAATGTACCCTATCACATTTTTCTACTTTTTTTTTTTAATTCAGAAGTGAGATTGCTTGTTGAGATTCTCATCACAGTCGGAGAGTTAATGTCTGTCAAAGAGCATTTATACTTACTGTTGTTGATCCTCAAAGCAAGAAATATTTCGCTCACAAATATATGTAGACTCAAATATAGAAAACATTTTCCCAGCAAATTTCTTTACTCAAGGAAATGTTCAACCAGACAAAAATTTGTAAAAGTTATCTAATTTCACAGTATTAAACATTTATTTCACATTGAGATCTGACTGCATGACAGTTAGTTGAAACTACTGCTATCAGGAGCTGTGGCAATATCAGCAGTGATGGGGTAATTGATCGAATTGTATTTACAGTAAATTTTTCAAAAGTCGTAAAGTCTTCTTGGAACCTCATCCTCCAAACTCTACAGATGAGATCCATAATATCAGTAGAAACACTTTCAGTAACTGTCGATTTTTCTAATAAAGGGAAATGACAAAAATTGCCTCCCCCTACTTGCCTTGGTAATAGAACTAGTTTTACTTTGAATGATTCAAGCACGGAAAGGAAATTTCAATTCAATAAGGATTTTTCTAACTGTCTTGGTGGGCCACAAAAAAAACTTAGTGGGCCATTATTTTCCTACCCTTGTTATAGACCATAGAGAAATAATGAGATCGACACCTGAAATGTCACTTATTCTCTACCCTACTCTCTATACTATAATGTTAAGAATCTGATCCCAGTTAAATTTACTGTATCTTAATATTCTTTCCAATTCCATAAAACAAAATGTAATCAATCCCCGTAAAATTTCTTCAAACACATCAAAGTATTTGCTCTACGCATGCATTAATGGTCCCTTCTTAATCTGACTGCACAATTTTGATCTATAAAAACAATTGTAAACAAGTGGCGAATACTATTTACTGTAGTATAAAGCGATATACTTTTTAACCATTTGTGATATTTGGAGAATCTGCCATTGAGAGCTTTAAAAAAAAAAGTCTTGTTAATTTAGTACCAGAGAACAGACTTGTCAAAGGAGATCCCAATGTGAAAAGTTTTTAAAAAAATTCAACTTATCCGCTGCTAACAAATGCTACTTCACATGAATTGAAATGAAGTAAATGGTTTGTTTTGAAACTGCAGTAAGAGCAGCATGGTATAGAGTGATCCGGGCAAATTCTCAAGGGTATAATAGCCATAGTAGTTCAATATCTAATGTAACTTCGTAAGCGATAAAGTGAAGCAGTTGAACTTGTTAAACTTATATAAACAATGATAACGAAGAGATTTTTTTCACATTCGTTTACGAAGCGATTGCTTGTATTAAAAGAACGAGTAGATCAAACACCGTTCATTAAACGATTGCTTGTTTTAAAAGAGCGAGCAGATCAAACTGAGTTTGCTAAACGATTACGTCTTTTAAAACAACGCATAGATCAAGCACCAGAAGATAGCCGACTATATAGATGGCGTAAGAATTAAATACGTTAAAGTTATTTTTATGTATTTAACTTACTGATTTCAATCAATTAAAATTTGTTCCCTCAAAAGTGGAAATATAAACATTATTGCTATTATTTAACCGTACACATTTATCCTTTGCACCTTTTATATATGCTTAGAATTTTTTAAAGTATTTAATTTTCCTTTTGGAGATGTTTTATCATTGTAATTCTTTTAAAAAAAATGTACTTCCTTTTTCATTATAGCACTTTACAAAAAAAGAAAAATATGCTATTTCCAAATGAAGATCATAAGATAATCATTATTAGGAGAAATTATTTAAATATAAATATCTTTGCAGGATACATATGATTAAATTCCCCTGTTCTGTTACTAATTATTTCTAATGTAAAAGATGTGTTCAATTTTGTTATCTTTTTTTTTTTTAGTATTTTAAAATCATACGCTTTGGGGGCAAATGTATATTATTCTCCATTGACATCTTGATTTGGTGAGATTTGTCCTGGATGTATATCTTCCTGACAGTTTTGCTGGATATGAAGTAACTTCATGATATAAGCTCCCGGTTTTCTTTTGGTTGTCAGTACAAAAAGAAATTGCTTATGAGTGAAATTTAAACATCTGTTCCAATAAATTAAAGTATTCTTATAACTTAATATCCTTCAAACATAAACAAATCATTAAACTTTAATGAAGCATGTAACAGTTTATTTCATCTATCAAATGTTAATATTTTGTGGTCTTCAAAAAAGACCACTGAACTATCAGTATTTATTGTGTGTAATTTACCTTCACCACCAGTCTTGCATAATTTTTAACTTTGTTCTTCCCTATACCCATACAAACAAATCATATGTTACCAGACTCTTTGCTGTAAATTTGCCAAATCTGGCAAAAGTTCATTTTGATCATAGATGTGGTTTTTTATTTATTTTATTTTTTTGTTCCCCCTTTTTTCAGGAATTAAAACTATCTTCTTCAAAATTTATAGAATTTATCTAATAAATTTTTGTAACCTCTCTTTTTTTTCTAAATTTTCACATTTCTCTATTGTATCAATTATAGTACTTTAATTAGGAATAAACCTTGCAATTTTCAGTTTCTGGGGATTGTTTGTAACTTTACCTCAAAATTATTATATTGTTATTTAAGTATTAAATTATGTTTAATTATTTCTCTAATTAGTGAAATAGCATTTTGCTGTTAAAAATTGAATCCTGTAATAATTACATTTTTTAATTTTCTTTCATTTTTTAATGTTGTTCTGAAATGCATTGACACTCTGATCTTTGTCCTTTTTACAAAAAGTATAATTCAGTAAGCAAACAAAATAAATGTTTCATTTTATTGATTCTCTCTATTTCTAGTAAATAAAAACAATATACAGACCATTTTAACTTTCACTACCACTTTCCTAGTTTTAAAATCATTTTGACCATAAAATTTGAATTTTTAAAACAATTATACCATTTTTTAGCTTTAAAAAATTTTGACTACCAAGTATTGCTAATGGTGCTGCAGTATCTTATGTTTAATTCTGTCTTTTCAACCTCATTCTCCTTGCATTTTTAAGTTTTTCTCTAAAATAGTAATATATTCCTCGAATTTAGTATCGGAATGGCACTTCTTAATAATTTCATTTTTTTACTAGTTTAAACATCATTTTTAAATCTCTCTACTTCCCGTGAAACTCAGTGTTCTCGAAGTGGATAACGCCTTCAAACTGAAGTCCCACCCACTTAATGCTTCTCTGCCCATTGCTATATATGCTTCTTAGTTTACGGCTACAACATCCAATGGCAATGCGAGCTTTTGTAACTTATATTCCAAGTTTGTTTCGGCAGTTCCTCACTCTGTCGTATACTCAGGCTTTTGTTGCCTTGATCCTAATTTTAGATAGCCAATTCTTAATTATGAAAACTTTTAAAATTATGATATTAACTTTATTTTAATTATGATGAGAGGGTAAATTAAAACTTTTTAATTGGTACATCGTAATTTTGGCTCTTACCATTACCTTAATAGTATAGATGCAACTATAATTTAATCCAAATGTATTATTGTGGTTTTTGTTGAATTAATTCAACCATTTCTTTCACTTAGCGAATTTTTAGCTCTAAATACATAAATTTGCGTAAATTTTAGTGACATCCCCCCCCCCCTAATTTTCCATATCTGTTTGAATGGTGTGTGTGTTTGAATAATGGTATTAATATGAAATACTTAAAAAATTTAATAAATATAGCATTATTTCAAAGTCCTTAAAAATAGGCTATAATAAATTTTAAATATATGATAAATGTGAAATCACTTAAATATTACTACAAGCTTTGCATCAGAATTTTCTTTTTGTTAATCAATTTCACCCAATGACATAATCATTTTTGACATTCATGAATTAATTACTTTGAGCTTAATCCTTAAAAACTTATTGCTTTCTTTTCTTGAAAATTGAAATTAAAACAAAGCTATGTCTTTTTACTGTTTTCCATGTAAACAGATAATGTCAAAGCAAGATTTGGTTACATCAGTATCTTTGGAACTGTAGAAAAAGTAATTTATAAGCTTGTATATTTAAATTGTTTTTGTTTGTCAGTTTTAATAAGGTACGATTTTTAAGTTTAATTCTTGATATAAATTTTTACCTATTTTTAGATTTATTTTGAAAAGTGTTTGATAATGTAAAGAAATAAGTTTGGAAGAAAATTCGTATGTATTGTCCGGATTATTTCTATTTTTATTTGTGTATTACAAAAAGCACTTAGTAAATAAATGTAACTCCTTATTATAATTAAAATAAATATATTGATTAAGACAACAGGAAATAAAAGTATTATAATTCTACTGTGTTCAAAACAATGGCATAAGCATGAAGTAAAATCTCACCAATATGCTCTTCTTCCAAAATAAACCTTTTCCCATTTGATATTTTAATTTTCTCTTTGCTCTTGAAAATATTCCCCTCCCTTCCATATTTTTCTGTTTTTATTTTTATATTTCATTCATTATTTTTAAAAATATTTTTTCTTTGAAATATATTGATTATCATTTATGAGTCTCATTTTTAAATTCCTACTATTAGCTTACACTCTGTATGTATCTTGTTTAAATTTTCAATCATTAATAAAATACTTTTTTTTCATCCACCCAAGTTCAAATACATTTTTTAAAACTTGTAGTGGATAACACTTGATGTTAATATAATTTTTTCAAATATTAATTAATTTAATTGGTGAAAATATAGTTTAGCCCAATTACTTGGCACGATTTCAAAAATTGCCAAACCTGACAATTTGTTTGGCTGAATCTTAAATCCGCGTAGCGAACCAGAGTACCACATTTGGCAAAATACCTCCACATAATTCCTGTCGCCAAGGGTGGTTAGGCTAAACTGCATTTCAACCATTTAATTTACTGGATGAATTAAGAAACAACCCAATGCTTCTTGTATATCATTTGTCTTGCAATGGCAAAGTTGGTAGAGCGTCAGCATAGAATCTTCATGCCTTTGGATTGAATCTCATCGAAGCATAAAATTTTTTTATTTGATTTTCAGATAATTAATTTTAGTTTTAAATGGGAGAAAAAAATTTCTCTTATTATAAGATATTTATCAGGATATAAATTTAGGAATAAATACCATCTGTGATGAAGCGTGTAAATCGCTGAAAAAAATTTTCTTTCACCGCTTAATATTGTGTTTCTGTTATATGTATATCATATTTATATTAATTGTAATTATTTAATAAAAAGTAATTAAATAAAATTTTGCTTTGTTGACCTAAGTAGGAATTGTCTTTAATTTTTTTTTTATATTACTTGTTTGATTTGCTCTTACACATAATAACATTTAATATACAAAGGTAAATTTGTTTTTGGTATTGATTACTAACGTGCTTTAACTTTTTTTAAAATTACTTTGAAAGGGAAGGGTATTTTTTCAAAATGTTGTGGTAATAGTCACGAAAATAAATTTGTCTTTAATCTCAAAAATAAGGCTTCTTCTAAATTTCATTAGTTTTCCAAAAATAGGATGGGAAAAGCATATTTTCTGAATTTCATAATATCACATTTTAATGGGAATAATGTTCTTTGAGGGGTGTTAAAAACCTTTAAAAGAAACAAATTTTGCAATCTGAACTCTTAAATAGTATTTGAGATTGATGTCATATCCATTCAAGATTACAAATGCAGTAACAAGAGCAAGAGAAGTTCAGTAAAATGTATTTTATGCAAATGAGGCCACAGTTGTAAGATATTTATGTATGCATCAAAAATGTTGATTTCTAATTTTCTATTTCAAGCTGCTGAATTTAATAAAAGAATAAATTAGTCAACATTATTAAAAGTGTTTTTATGGGAGTTTTCTCGCATTTATTTTCCTAATATGCTCTTGAAGGAAAATTTAGAACACCTTTTGATGGGGAGGTGGAAGCCATTCGCATCGCACTAAATCAGTTATTGGGTTTTGAAGATAAATTTTCTAGAGGGGTTCTTCTCTCTGATTCTCGAGCAGCCATCCCGGCCATAATTTCAAATGGCACTCCTTCATCGAATGAAATCCTTCAGTGTTGAGGTTACTTGCTGAGATTGGCCTGATTTGCCTTAAAAAAGAAACATGTCATCCAGTGGATACCTAGTCACTGTGGAGTTTATGGGAATGAACCGTCTGATTTCCTTGCAAGGAAAAGCTCAAGATTGTTGCAGATAAAACGTTCAAAAATATCTTATCATTCTATAAAGCTATATATCAAACAGATTATGTCACAAAATTTTAGGGTACAACTACTTGGTCATTTGCAGTCAAAATGGTAGAAAGTGGACGATCTTCTGTCCATTCCCAACGCTCCATGTCGTGAGGCTGTTGCAAAATTTCGTCTTTTGACGGGCCATGACTGTTTAGGAGAACACTTCCATCGTATTGGGATTTTTAACCTTCCAAACTGTCCTCTTTGTGATTTGGCAGAGCCAATGAATCGGGCTCACCTCCAATATTGCTCATCGCTCTATGGCGACACCGAGACGGCATTGTATTGGCGAGCAAGAGAACTTTTAATAAGACAATGACTTCGGTCTTTTTCTTTTCTTTTTTACTTTTATACATTTGTTCTTGTGTGTTTTCATTTTTGTTGCTGTTTTTTCTGTATTGCCTTGCCATTGGAAGTAAAAAAAATCATATGTGTTTTTCTGTTATAGTTTTATTTTCGATTGATTACAAAATTTTTTATTTTTTTGAAGCTTAACCATATTCACTCACGTAATATAATTTTAAAAAATATTTATTTGATTTTTTTTCACAGTTGAAATTAATTTTTGTTTTTGTAAATCAGTCCAAAAAAATTATTAAAATTATAGATGATTTATTTAAAATTTAACTGTACATGATCTATACATTTTTATTATTGTTGTTATAAAAAAATATTTATTAATAAAATTTTGCTATTTATGTAGGTCTCTTTTATGTAAATCTTTATGCTGATTACAAAAGTTTTGTACTTGAAATTAGGGATGGATGTGTAAATAGACCTAAAAAAGCTCTTCTAATTACAACAGGTGAAGGCAAAATTTCTTACTTTATTTATTATTAAAATGTATATTATATAAACAACTGTCACATCTTTTTATGTTTTAAACAGTTCTATATTCTTATTGATAGTTATATATGGTTACTCAGGTGTTACAATTAATAATAATAATTAAAACTATTATATGTATTTAAATATTTAGATTGTTGGATAATTAAGTAAATTATCATAATGACTAAATTATGATTCATAATATTCATATAGATCATTGTTATTAAGTTATGACTAATAAATTAAATATTCAACATAGTTAAGTGTAAAAAAGAAAAATACATGTTTTAAAAAGATATAGTGTTTTAATAAGTACTGAATCTATTTGAATGTGTTTACTATTCTTCCAAAATAATAAGCTGTATAATTGTTCAAAATCATTTTGTCATTGAATTAGATTGGATGATTTTGTGTGCTTTGTTTTAAAGTATATGTGTTATGTATTTTAGTTTTTTTTTTTTTGTCCTATTTCAGTGTTTGATTTTAATTTTCTTTGCTTTGTTAGTTCTTAATATTATTTTTGTTATGTGTTTCTTTTTTTTCCCCATAAGCCTCTCTTAATCTATTTCATTTGATTTATTTGGCTGAAAACCTTATTAACTGTATACTTTTTGGAAGGCAATCCACATCTTAAGTATTCATCATAAAAAAGATGTACATATTGGCCGTATAGATTTGTTATTCTCTTGAAATTTTGTGTTTCATATAAAGTTATTAACCATCAAAAGGAACTATTGTTTTAGTTAAAGACAAAATGGTCTCCTGAGTAGTTTTCAAAATAAATTTGTCTTTTCAATATAACACTTAAATTGAATAATTTAATAATGATTTTTTAAAAAGATGGCACATTTGGCGGCAAATTTGCAAGCTTTGTATGGAACTTTTTTTCTGGTAACAAACAAAACATCTATAAACTGTGAAGAAAGCGAAACAAATGTTTCCCTCCAAATTGCAATTTAGCAAGGAGTTGATGATTTTTCAAGGGTATTTTATTAATCAGAAAGTACTCTAATAATTCTTCTTTTTTTAATCAAGGTGATTATTTTCAGTTTACTTTCCTTCTTCGTTCTTCAAACTAAAGAGTTCTTATAAGACAAGATAAGTTTCATATTTTATGCATAGCAAAAAATTTTGAATTTTCTTTTGTAATTCCATAAGAAGCAAGAATTAATCTGCTAAAAAACTTATAACATTAATAAAAGTAGGTATCAGAAAATGTATTTAGTTGAATGAACATGGAGACCAAATGGTTTTTATGGTAATAATTTATTGCAATTAATAATGACAATTTTTTCTTTTAAGTTAAAGCTAGTCGTACTGAAAAATTCTTAAAAAATTAGTTATTCCAAAAGTCTAACTAATAATTACATGGCTGACAGAATCTATGTTTAGCAGGAACATTCACCTAGCTTCAAGAGATATGAAATGCAAAAATGAAATTAAGAAATTGTAAAATTTTCAGAATTATTAATGCTTATGAATTATTTAAATAAGATAATTTAGAGTGAATTTATATGAGTTTAATGTATATAAATATATTAAAACAAGATCTTTATAACCAATTATTAATAATAAAATTTTGTAATTTATCGTAGATTTCAAAGTGTCTTATCAAATTACTATCCTAAACTTCAATATGAGAATTCATTTCAAAAAAAATTTAAACATGTCACTTTTTCTTAACTTTTATTGCTTTTTTATTTATTTTTTTTAAAATTATAATCCATTAGTGAAAATTTTCAGTAAAATCTCCTTTAGTGGATTTTAAAATTTGAAATAAAAAATGTTCTCTCCCCCCCCTTTTTTTTTTTCTCTCTATGTTATTATTTCAGTGCTGGAATAAAATTTTAAAATGAATTAAAGTCTTTCTTCTATCTTTTATAATTAAAGTAACTTATCTGGAGAGCATTAAGAAAAACTTCTTAAGTAAATTCATTTGGTAATATGCCATAAAATGTGGCCTTGTTTATAAGTGTTTTAGATGAAATTAACATAATTTATTTGCATTTAACTTTTTACATACAGAATACAAAACTCAGCCATCAATATTTTTAAAAATCGATCATATGTGGTTATATTTAAATTTAAAAAATTCAAGTTACTATTTAAAATTATTTTTTAATTAAAATGTGAGAAGATATGTGTTTATTATGTTATAACAAATAATCACATTTAGTCATAACAAATAATCACAATTAATATGGTATAATGGACCAAATAAGTTACTCTTACTTGATTATCTGACAAAATTAAAGCACCTTTACAATTTATACAGTTTTCCACTTCTTCCTGTTTGATATGCATTCTATGTGGAAAAAATTAAGCATTGATTACAATGTTTGATCATAGTACTCACATTTACATTGCGTGATCATCACAGCATTATGGTGTGGCTAGCAATATTTTATGCTGTTAAAAAATATATATATTCTCCATCTCTAATCACTTATTATTCTTTTCACTAATGATTATCAATATCAATAACTATGGAATTAAAAATGGCAGTTGTAATCAATTGTTGGATAAAGTATAAAATATAAAATTAGGTTTTTTAATATAAAATTAGAATTGTTGAACTCTCCTTAACATAGCACATTAGAAATCAAAATTTTATAGCCTTTTTGCTTTTTTTTTATCAAATTCATGTTTAAGTATAATCTATTGTCAAAATTATGGACTTTCTTAGCAATTATTAGAAATTTGATTTAAGTTTTTGTTTTGTTTCATATTTATGTATGTATATATATTCTATTCATTTGTTTTATAGATACATATGACTTTCACATAATGTTGCATTTATACAATGTGGTTCTGCTTATAGTCTTCATTTGTATGATACATCGATTATATTGTTCTGTGATCATTTCATTTTAAAGCAATCATTCCATTGATCAATTCTTTAACTTATATTGTTTAAATTTCCAAAGAAATCTACATTCTTTATGTACTGACAAATGTCAACACATTTGTATTCAGACATTTAAAAAAATATGCCTATTTTATTTAAAATATTTAAATTTTAGAAAATATTTGGAATCTGTAATCTTTTGAAAAAGTGAATAAAGGAATTCAAGATGTTCCTGTTAAAGTTTTCCTTGGCATAAATTTGCCCCCCCCCAACAAAACCCTTTAAAATCAGTTTTATTCTGAATTAATGCATTTAAAGTGAAATACAGTCAAATCTCTTTATACTGAACTTCAAGACTTGTGGGGGAAAAATTCAATATACAGGTATACATGTTGAAAATGTTTCGCCGTTTTCTTACTAAAAACAATTGTGTTTAGTTTATTTTTTAGGAATAAAGATATCTTAAAACACACACACATAAACTATCAAAGGAATGTATTTTAAAAAATGTACAAATATTATATGTATTTAACAAATTTGCTAACAGTGTAGCCTATTCAATCACTTTATGAGTGGCCCATTCATGAGCAAGCTCTTGTGGGTTGAAATCATTTCTTATCTCCTCCCTTCCTTTTGCTATTGTAATAGCCAAATCAGGATTTTTCAAAATTGTTGATTTAGTTCTTTATTATGTCATTTCATCTCACTTTGTTAGTATTTTATTCAACAGAATTTCTCTTTCATGCTTAAAGGTTTCCGTATAGTGACTTTGTTCACTATAAGAGTTCTATAGATAAATTGTATTTCAAGTAAAAATCTCACTCTATGTTTAGAAAGGAATTTGTTAAATAGATACTAATATTAACATGTTACTCAGCAAGAAGTGTTATATCCTGAAGTTACTTTTGGTCTTTCGTGAATTTCATTGCTTTAAGAATCAGAATTTTATCCTTTCTTATTATGACAGGTAAATATAATTATTCATTTGGAAAATTTTGTTTGATAATAGAAGTTTTATTCTATTTACAGAAATTGTTTTTATTGAGAAAATTCAAAGCTCCAGAAAAAAGTTCATTAAATAGATATTTTTGTATACCATTTTTTCCAAATGTACTATTTTTACCGTGATATGTTTTTCTTTTCGTATCTAATCATGCTTAATAAAAAAAATTATTTACATATGTTAAGTTAATGCATTAGCCAACTGTGCATAACATTACATTATTTACAATTAATTATGTACAATATTTATTATGAATGGAAGAAGGAAAAGCTTTTGAAACATTCAAGAAAATCTTTTTTACAATCGATTTTTATTTTGTATGAATATCCTCTACATCATTTATTTGTTACCCTGTGTGTTCATATGAAAAAAATAATAGATGTATGAATAAATCACTTTATTTTTAGACCATTTTGCTTTATTTAGTTTTACATCAGAATGAATTATTTTAAAAATTCAGTTTTTCTTTTATTTAGAAGCATTGAATTTTTGGTAATTATACCTTTGTTAAGGAAATTAATATAATTTTACTAGATTTTCATGGAATATTAAACAGGACTTGAGTGGGGGGAAATGTCAAATACATATGGATTATTGTATTGTCTAGGCTCTGTGAAAACAAATTGCTGGGATTAATTATTCAAGTGAAGCTGTAATTTTCCAAGTTAATTCTACTGTTTCGTCAATGGCGGAAAGAATATTAGTTTATAGTTCCACTGTGTCATTGCCATTTTTCATTCTTTGAGTTATTTTTATTTTTAACTTTAATGGTTTGAATGTTATTCTTTTTTCTTAATATAAAAGGTGTCCATAAATTATCTTAACAACTTTAAAATGGTGCAAAATAATAATAAATGGCTTTCAGTGTGTGACAAGAAACTAGTAAGGTTTTTTTTCCTTACATGTAGATGTTAATGTGTGCACCCCTAGTGGAAGGGTCAACATCCAGTCAGTATTGAATTGCTCTCCAGATATGCTTCATTAACTCCACAGTGACAAATTTAAATGCATTTCTTCAAGTCTTGTAAGTCTGTAACCTTGATTAGGTATATCTGATCCTTTACAGAACTTCATAGGGTGAAGTCTAAGGGTGTAAGTTGTTGCATCTGGGTATTAGACTTTGTTTCTATGAACCAGGCTACACATTGAGTTTTCAACTGCATTATCCTCATTTTTTGTGAACTCTGCATGTGTTCTCTGCATGAACTCTGCATCACTTAGAAAACAAATTAACTTAATGAGTATAGTAGATGTAGTGTAACTCAACCAAAAAAAAGGGCTGTTCTGTTCTTAATCCCATGTAACCCATGCCACATTTATGTTTCACCTCAAATATAAAATTATCGTTCAAAAGCTGTTCTCCTAAATTATTTTTGATTGTTCTCAAAGTATTTCATTAAAGCTATTGGTGATTTAAACAGTCGTTTTATAAGTAACATGAGTGTGATTGTTATATTGATTGCAATGGCAGTTATTATATCCCATATAATCATTGCCATATTTAAGTTTAATCTCTAATATAAAAGTATCATTTAAAGGTTGTTACCTAATTATTTTGTTGTTGTTGTTGTTCTCAATATATTCAAAAATATTTCATTAAAGGAAGAGAAATTGGTGATTTAACTAGTAGTTTATTAATGACCCAGGTTTGATCATTACTGAATGCAATTGCAGTTATTGAAAAAGTAAGGTATACTCAAGGAAAATTAAAAAATTTATAATATTTTTATTGAAAATGGGATGAAAAAGTCTACTACATTAAATCTCTATAATCCATATGCAGAACTCAATCAAGTAATGGCTAAGCTACTAATTTTTTTGGCAAAACAAACCAAAATTACATTTTTTATAGCTAAAAATTCAGTTTGCTAAAAGCTGCATTTTTAAAAATACAACAAAATATAATATCATTGTTTCTGCATTATATGAAAATGTTATTGATATATTTTCAAGTCCTCCTCAAGTTGATAAATATATCATATTGAAAAAAGCTTTGTTAAACAGATCAATTGACACCAAAAAGGCAAGATATAAAAAATTGTTGACCAATCTCGAACTTGGTTACAAACACCTTCCAATCTTTAATGGCAGATGAAAAGTTTAGCATGAAATTCTTTTTCTGGGGAAGCTACAAGGACTTCTGCAACAGACACTAGCAATTTTGTCAATAAGTAAAGATTATCTTGATAATATTGCAGAAATGGTCTATAAAGTTTTCATTATTTGCAATACATCAAAAATATACATAGTAACAAAAATTGCTTTATTGCTAACATCAGTCAACCAAATTTAATAAAAACATTGCACTGACAAAAAAAAAAATTCAAATAATTCTCTAAAGTACTAGATTCTGATATGATTCAGCTCAGTACAAATTTTGTTGGTATCATTTTAAATTTGGAAGAAATGCAAAAAAATTTGTACAACCATGTCAGTTTTTTTTTTTTTTTTTTAAAAAAAAAAAAAGAAGAAGAAGATCTGAGAAACCAAAAGAGCCTTTGCTTCAAATCATGAGTAATAATGGCTGTTGAATTGCTGGTCTTTTCATTACCAATAAGTCATATATGTTAGTTTTTGATTTCCGGTAGACACTGGTACTGGTGTTTCAATTGTTCCACCCACTTAGTGAGTCCTAGTGTGGGTGAAAAGCCTAGAATGATGCACTCCTAGAAAACATGTTGTTTGCAGTTAACAGCTCAATTATCAAAACTTTCACCAAAAGATTGATATCCATAGATTTGAGTTTGTGGTAAACATTTTGTTGGCTATTTATAATTTCATCTGTTTCTCACTTTATCATTCATGCTGACTTTCTACAGAATTTTTCACCCCTAGTAGATATTAAAAATCACCAGTTACTTCATTCAATCACTCGATTGTCTGACTTCAGGCATATCAATTACGACACATGCTTTGACATCAAAATTGTCTCCGTAAAAACTCCTTTATCACCAATTACTACAAAAGTTTTCAGTTATTACCTGCCTGGTTTCCAGATTCAGAACACCAAAGCATGATATAGTGTATGACATAGAAATAACTGGTATGCCTATTGCTTGTAAGGCAAGATGTTTACTACCAGAAAAGTTCAAAGCAGTTAAGGAAGAGTTCAGTTATATGGTTGAACTGTGAATTTGCTCTTTCTAAAAGCTGTTGGCCAGTCCTCTTCACATGGTCCAGAAATGGCAGTTGACATCTGTGTAGAGATTTTCATCGCCTTAATTGTGAGACTGTTCAGATTTTTTTTAATTGTGTGGAGTTATTTCTGATAGATCTCTTGCCACATACATTCAAGATGCCAAACAAATTTTAGATAACAGAAATAAACATTTTTTATACTTTGAACTTAGAGTGTGCATATTATCAAATTTCAGTGAATGCTGCAGACATTACTAAGACCTCAGGTTATAACTCCTTTGGGCCTTTGAGTTCCCCATCATGACTTTCAGGTTATTGTAATGCTGCACAAACATTGCACCATTTCATTCATCAGATTTTTGTAGACCTGGAATTCTGTGTCCCATATTTTGATTATATATACTTCAACTTCCAAGTAGGAACTTCTATGTTAGGTATTTGAATTATTCAAAATATAAGGTGTTCAACTTAATCCATAAAAGTGCGTTTTTTAACAGATCTATATCATTCCTTGGTTACAAAATATTAGTGTTCATCTATTTTGAGAGAAAGTAATAGCTGTTTAGGCCATTCCTGAATCCACTGCTTTTCAGGAGTTTTGTCGTTTTTTTGCTATGCTGATTTTTATTGTTAATTTCTTCCCCTTGCTGCTAGCACTTGAGCACTTCTTAACACTTTCCTTGTCAGCTGTAAAAGAAAGATGGGTCCAATTTCCTGGACCCAAGGGGTTCATAATGTTTTTTGAAAATGCAAAGATGATCTTTCTTCTACTGTGACACTTAGTACCCCTTAGCCTCTAAAATATTATATATATATTGTTTGATGCGTCCAACAGGCCATAGGTGCAGTTTTACTGCAAAATTATTGAGGAGTTTGGGAGCTTCTCGTATTTTTTCCCCCCTAAAACACTTTCTATTGCTCTAAGTTCATATAGCATTCATGGTAGGGCATTGTTATATATTTACGAAGCTTTGAAACATTTTTATCAGATGTTGGAAGGTCATATTTTCATCATTTGTACAAATCACAAACCACTCACATTTACATTTCAACAACTGTCACAAAGCATCCCTCACCAGTTGTAGCACCTGCACTTCATTAACCCATTTTCTACTGATATTTGATATATATCGAGGATAATCAAGTCACAATTGCAGATACTTTATCTCATATTGATGAGATTAATGTACCATCAACAAGAGGTTTTTGTCACTATTGCAGAAGAACTTATAAAATGGTTCAGATTTACAAGATATTCTTTCTGGTCACATTCCTAAATGTAGCCCATGTAGATGGTGCCTGGATTATCTCTATACTGTGATGTATGGGGACCATGTGTTCAACTATATGTTCCCATGAAGTTTCATCCTACTGTTTTTACTAAATTACAATAGCTATCTCATCTGTGTATCACATTAATTAATCCAACAATAATGCATTTGGCCTGAGATGCCTGTAGATATCACATCTGAGAGACAGTTGTGTTCCAACTGTCAGAAAGCAAAAATTAATTGTCATATCCATAGCACAATCCAAAAGTTACAATTTTCACTCTCTGATTCTTTGTGTGTGTAAACATGTGCACATTGATTTAGTTGGCCATAATCTCCATCCAGTGGTTTTGCTTACATTCATTATACATTGACAGGTTCTCTAGAGGACCAGAAGCAGTACCAATAGTCAACATTTCTGCACACACCATAGAAAAGCAATTCTACATCTCATGGATTGTTCATTTTGCATCACAGCAGTTCCAGTGTAATGGTTTCATCATTCACTTAAGCTGTCCATACGTTGACACACTTCCATTTATTGGGCAAATGTGCTTCCAATAGCACTGCTTGGGCTGTGAGTTTCATGTAAAGAAGATATTGATGCCTCTTGTGCCCAAATGGTTTATTGATATACATACCAACTCCATAGGAGATTTCTTTCATCCTTACAACACTATTACAGGCATCAATTCTCCAACTTTCATTAAATAATGTAAAGAGAACATTGCGGCTTAAAAACTCTACATAGACTGGTACTCAGAATTCTAAAACAATTTTTGTGTGTAAGAGTTTGAATTCTTTTTCTCACATTTTTTTGAGATGTGATTCTACAAGAAGGCTTTTGCATCAGTTTACTCAGGCCTGCACCTGATTCTTTTGAGAGGCCTAAAAACTTGAGAATTGTTGTCAACAATTTGGAGATGATTGTGAATATTGACAGATCAAAACTTGCATTTCTCTGGATGTCCAAACATTCAGCTACCACTTCGTCACCTACAGATCCATCTCTTGTTCTTATACTTTTCTGCCCTTCACTTCTGTCTGTACCTGCATTGCATTTGTTTTCATCTGTGAATACTCCTTCTTCTAAATATGCTGAATCTCTATCTATAATTATTGGCAAGACAACATATTCTGGATGTTAGATCTGTTTTAATGAGAATATTCTCGTTATCTCTGGAGGAGCAGTACCATAGTGGATGTACTGCAACTATCTAAAAACAAAACAATGATTGTTCAATTTTTAATCTCATGTAATCCTTGCCACATTTATGTTTCTTCTCTGATGTAAAAGCATTATTCAAAAGTAGTTATCTAAATAATTTTTATTAGCTCTCGATATAATTTGTTAAAGCAATTAGTGATTTGAACCTTAGCAGTTTGAGTTGTCACATATTGAAAAACATTTATTATTAAGTACCATTTTAAAGTCTAAAGTTGTAAAGATAATTTATATATATATGGGCACTTGTAGTATAATTTTAATGATAAGTTCAAACTTATTTAATATACTGAACATGTGATCCAAAAAAATGATGTATAAAAGGTTTAATATTATCAATTGATAGTTTCTGGGGCAAGAATATTTATTTCATATAATTATTTTTCTAAAGGCTTTAAACATTGCCGTAAATTGGTTTGTATTCAATATAAGAATATTCTTATGATAAAGTAATTCAAGTTTAAAGGAATTGGGAAGAATTAAAGAAATGCAAAGTAGTTTTGAAAGAATAGTTATTATTTGAAGGGAGAAATATGTATGAGAATATAAACTTATTGATGTATTGAATTATAATTCCAATGATATTCAACTATGCAAATTAGCATTTATATATTCAAGAGAGAGATGTTAATTATTTGTTCTGGTTATTTTTACTGTGGTTTTGCATGTTACCTGTAGATTCAAAAAAAAAACCTCCAAATAACAAATGGCTTGGATGATAAATTTATCTACAAAGTGTTTGGTAATCTTTATGTTAAAAATGGTGACCGAAATATGGATTGAGTTGCTGAAGAAAAGTCTAGGTTCATAAACTACTCCTATTACTCTTCTCTACTATTTTTTCCTTGTTTCTATACAACTGAAGTTACATCCTGATTTCTCTTCCCTTTATTGTGTTTGTAAATTTTTTTCAGTCATAAAATGAGAATTATTCTCTCTTGAACTTCTATTGTTTTTATAGTGTATTTTTCATTGTTTTATATCTTCCAGCAATAATTAAAATCAGGTAATTAAGTTGTGCTGAGACTTGTTGTTGGTGAGTGGTGGTGAGACTGTTCTAAATGCAGTCAAAAAAATTTCATTGAATTCATTCATCCTCAGTTGATCTAAATAATTTTAATTAATTTTGAAAATGTAAACAGTATTCTTGCTTTTGGTAAAAAGTGAATGTTAAGAAAGGTGGAAATTATTTCAATGTACTATTGTCTGGTCCAAACTCATTAAAATATTAATATATATCATCTTCCAATACACTACAACCTACAACAGGTGAAGGCCATCTCAATAAGCCTTCTCCAACTGTTCTGATGGGATGCTATTGTATCACAACAATTGATTTTTAATGTCTTTTGATCTTCTTCCATGCAGTCTCTTAAATGGAGTGGGGCCTTCTCTTTTTTTAATGCTGTCCATTTAAACAAAGATCACCTTTTTTTTAACAGGATCTATGTTCTTACATTTAAAGAAATATCTACACCATCTGATTTGATGAGATTTAAAGTATTAATGTATATATTGTACAATAACTTATAATTCTCTTATTTTAATAAATCAAAACAACATTTCTGAAGCTAAGATATTCTACCTAGAAAAATTTTGTAAATAATTTGATAAGCTTCTCAATTTGGATTTTTTTTTTTTTTTTTTTCAAATAATGTAATGTTTTTATTTATTTTCAGGTTTTGCTACTTTAATTGGAGCAATGCAAACAAATCCTAATGAGCATTCTTTTTTTGACCAACATGCCAAAAATAGTTCAGCTCTTATTATGGTTGCTGAACCAATACGAAATCCTGCTGTTGAAGAACATGTTACGTATCTTAATAGATGTATTAATCAAGGTTTGCTCAGGCGAATGGACTTGTTATTCTTTTCATTAATGTGGGTTGCAGATTATCATAAAGAATGTAATATTTATTCTACGCAATGTAAATATCTAAGACCTGATTTCTTAACATTCTATGAAAGGATTGTTGATGTTGGTGTATTTGGATCATGGATAAATTTGATATTGAAAATGAAAGATTTTGACATAAATCCTAATGAATGGAAAAAATCATCATAGTCCATTCAAACTTAAATTGATAAATAATGAAAAAAAAAATAATAGTGTGGATTTCCACTAAATATTACATGAAACTGTATGAAATATCTTAACTTTAAAACCTATACAAGAATTTTCCAGTTCATCGAATATCATCTGAGTAATTGATTTCAGCAAATCTCCATGTTAATGTATTTATATATGTTTTAAAATAAATATGTTTGTTTTTGTTGTTAAATGATGGTTTGATTGAATTTATTTCTATCATTAGTTGAAGATTTAGATATTGTATTTAAATGTGATTGTAATCCATGTAGTAGCAATCAAGCCTTTTGATTATCTTAATTGAAAAGAAAGTTTCAAAAAATATCTCTAATTACTTTCAAGCTGATTCAAATGTTTATCTTAAAAAGAAAATGTTTTCATGACTAATAAAAATTCTTTTCAGCTGATTAACTTATGCAGATTACTGATAAAACTTTACACAATACTAATAAAATTTTCATTTCTTTTTTCTTTAAAATGAAGAGTAATTATTACTTTTTATTTTCTGTACTTTATGGTGTATATTATTTACTAAATTTTTCATTTTCAAAAAAATTATAAAAATTACCAAGAATTTTTGTTTTATTGAAGTGAGAACTATATGTAAGAGATGAAACAATTTTGTTTGTGATAATGAATAGCTTATTCTTATGCTGTAATAATAGCTATTTGTCTTTCATCTGCATTGAGTATTGGATTGATAGTCGTATATTTTGGAATACCCTTGTAAAGAATGAGAATTGTGAGATATTTATGTGTGTTGAGGAACATTTGAAATAGTTGTAGCACAAATACAAAATACAAAAGTATTCTATGAAAATCATGAATTGCATATTTCTTTTATTTTCTCCTTTATGTGCAGTTGATAAGCCATTATAACAAGAAAAATTGTTTTAAAGTCCTTTATTATGTTTCCAAATGTTGTACTAAATAAGAGATTAAAAAGAGGATTATTTGTTTGTTGATTGAATTTATTTTACAATTTTAAAAATCTTAAAAATTTTTAGTCAAAAACTATATAGTAATGTATGTTATATGTGGAGTACAAATGGAAAAAGAAGGCATTCACCCAAAAGACTTTAAATAGCTTTCATATTCTAATGCATTAATTGTGATGGTGGTTATAAATATGAATATATTTTCTATAATAATTTAAACTTTACAATTATTATTATTTGTTTAACATGATTTCAAAAGTTGTCACATAATATATCCAAACTAAACTAGCATGCTGAAAATAGCAAACTTCCAATAAGTGTGTTGTAATGGTGAGACTCCGGACCGAGCGGTTTCCATCTAATCCTGATGCCACTGAAGATACTCTGACTGAGTAGCAAGGTTGATGTGCATTAAATTGAATGAAGGTCCAAGTCCCTTTGGAAATTAGCAATCAGTCAAAAATCTCATCTCATCTTTTTGTTTAGAAGAATAGTCAAGGAGTTGAATCCAGAAATCCATTTATTATCATTATTCTTTTTTCAGTATTTTGTATGAAGAAATACTAAGCATTGGTTGCAATTTAAAAAAAAAAAATCCTTTTGATTCAATTTTAAATATTAATAAAATTTCTCAAAAAAGTAACTGATGCTGTGGGTTAGATGCCTTTTAAAACATTTTGTCACGATAAAGGATACTTTTCTTTTCCATTAAAGATTATAACTTCATTTAATAACTTATTTGAGCCGTTAGTTTTCTTTTGGATTCTCTGTACAAAAGTCTGAATTCTTAATTTTAAATTTTACCGAAATTAAATTGTATGTTACGATTATAATTATTACATTACAATAAATCCTTAGGTAAGATTGTACAGAAACATCAGCAAATTGCTAATTGAATTTTCGTTGTCATTTTGACAGGAGTACCTTTAATAATATAGCTATGACGGGGGTGGGTTTTTTTTTTTTTTTTTTTTTTTTGTCTCGATTGCCTAATAGTTTTTTAAAAGCACACTTAGATGCAATCAGGGGATTATTAGCAACGGACTTCGGAATTTTGAACCACATCACTATCCATTTCCTCACTTTGCACTCCGATAGATATAACATTCACTAACCCTTTTCTTGACGGATCTTTAATGGAATCGGAATTCGGCGGAGACTTCGAGACAATCGCAATCAACATCGGCTATAATTTCGCGGTCATGAACACTCGGCCATCGCAGCCGCAATTATTACGAGGAAATATATTTTTCGGAAGATGCGTAAGGCAAACAAAAATAACAATTTACGTCTGTGCCGTCTCCCAAAATCGAACGATATTCATTCTAATAATATTTCAATTGAATCTAATGAGTGATTTGATATATATTAAATTAAGTGTTAATTTATAAATATTAAAATATATAAATAGTTTTAATTACCGAGTTAACGATTACTTTGAACCCAATTGGTATAATTAGATAAATACATATACGACTTAATAATGCGTCGGTCCGCTTCATTTAGCAATACATGTCGCAACTTGATTTGGCATTAAATTGTCTTGACTTTGGATGTTGTTCCGAGGCAAATGGGCCAACAAACATTGAAAAGACACCTCTAAATCATGTACTGAGTGACACGGCGGCATCTGGCATTCCAGCTGGTCACACAAATCCTCTATAGGGGACAAGTCCTGGGAGCGGTCATGAAAGTGTCTGAACAAGATGTAGATCGTCTTGAACTGCAAGCGGATGAGCATTATCTTGCTGAAAAATTGCCCCTGGAATATAATTTAGGAAAGGTCCCACGTGGGGTCGAAGAATGTCATCAACATAATATTTAGGTTCCACGTACCACAATTAGAGTGAATCGGCTATCATAGACTATTCCTCCCCGACTTTTACGTCTGCTTTGCTGGCAGAATGTCGCACGACCGCGTGAGTGGAATTATTCCGTTCATTAGAGTGCTTCCACACCTGTACGCGAATATAATTTGCCCGCAAAACGAACTGGGATTCATCATTAAACACCTTGTTATTCCATTCTGAGGCAATCCACATCGCTGTGGCCTCGTCAGCTTTCTTGTCGCTCCAGACCCTGTTCTCCGCACGTTGATACCATCTCTTGTCCACTGCTCCCAACATGTTCTGTCGGCACATTCCGAGCGATCGACCTGACGAGCAACATAGCACGTCGACCAACATGCGATTTTAATGCAGATGATAAGGTCCATCTCAAACTCGATTAACTGAGCGAAATGTCTTCTCACATATCTACCTAGCATTCTTCGCTTATTAAAGGCCTCCTAGAGTCGGCATGTGATCTTTACATTAACAAATCTTCCATTATGCTCCGGTTTACATAGGACCCACTTCCTGATTGTAGGGTGCGTGGTCATACGCATTGGCACCAAACTTGGATCATTTTCATATCGGTCATCATTCAATTACTTCGCAAATTTTCGCGATTGTAGCTCGATCCATCGAATCGTGGATTCGAGCCTTGATGCCACTAAAGGCTCACCGTGTAGCAGAGCCAGACACACGTTAAATTTAGTCAAGGTTCCAGATCCTCCCATGGCATAGTGTGAGAGTTTAGAGAGGGATATTCCAACTCAAGTATCGTCCCTCGACCAAGGCTCAGAATTCAAGGTCCGTCGCCAATAACCCTCGTATCGCTTCAAAGTGTGGCATTAATAAACAATCACTCACTTTCGATAGTGGTTCAAAAAGTGTCTTTTCTGACAACAAATGCTGCATTGTAAAGACATTGCGGTGTTTTTATCTGTTGAACAGTGCTGAAACAAATTTGACAGTGCATCACATGTCACGTTTTGATGGTCGTCTTGGCAGTTACTTACTGCCAAATTAAAATTTGATTGTTGCAGTGTCGAGTTGCTTCTGCCGATGAAACTTGAATACACCATTTTAAGCCTGGGCAGCATGCAATAATTCCAACAACGAATTGCTTCTGGTTCATCTGTTCCAATTAGGAGAGGGGGTGCCAGTTCAGGTGTCATCCTCCTCACTTCAATTACGTGGTCCGTCGCCAATAGCCCTTGTGTTGCTTCTGGTGCGACGTTAATAAAACCAAATTATCTGTTCCATAAAAAGGCGAAGATGGTTTTATTTGCCAAAAACGTTATGGCTACGGTTTTTTTTTTTATTATTATTATTATTTTCTAAGGGCTATCGTAATCGTGAATTTTTCAGCTAAAAAAAGCTACTAACTAGTCAATACTGCAATGAGTTACCTCATTTCCATTCCTAGCATGAGTACGTTTTGATCCTCCCTCGTAATAATTCGTTTAGTCAAGGTTCCAGATCCTCCCATGGCATAGTGTGAAAGTTTCAGGTCTTTAAAGAGATATTTTCGATAACAGTAGAAAAATGCAATTCCACAAAATCCTTCATAATTTTTTATACTCTTTTATTTGCATTCAATTGAATATTGCTGTCTAAATTTGAGGTGGAAGGTAGAAATTTCACAGGATTAACATTATGTCAAACGCTTGGAAAGCATTTTGAAATCAGGGGAATCCAAAATTGTTTGTAGACGGAAGCTTTAACTATCAGAAACCAATATGATTGACTGCTGTTTGTTAACATCGCACTGAGAAGCAACGCAAGGGCTATCGGCGACGGACCTCGTAATTTTGAGCTTCTGTCAAGAGACTAGGATGACACCTGAACTGGTACCTCCTTCTCCAAGCTTCCACACTCGCGTACGGGGGGGACTTAAAGCTTCGTCGGATTCAACATGCATCATTCCCGTTACTTCATCTTCAGTGGCATTTGGGCTCGATTGAAACAACACCGCGACCGTGATTACTAGGCTACCGCAGACAGAAACCAATATGAAGTACATCATAAGAATATGAACAGTTGAGAGAATTATGCTAAAAAGAAACATTTTCATTAGCCTCTTTCAATTTTGCTTTTTTTTTTTTTTTTAATTTGTATATTTTTTTCTTTTGATATTTTTTAAAAAGTTAATATAGATGGATTTTCCCCCGTCAATGGCGAAATTTATCAAGCCATGTTTTTTTATATGCCCTTTCCTGTTATGTTGGGAAAAAATTAAAACCAAATATTGTTAAACATATATAGAAATCTATAATTAGAAAAATTTGAGGTAGAAGCACATTGCAAAAATTGTACTAATAAATTGCTTAAGTATTTTTTTAATATTAGAGCGTTTTTACAATGTGAAATTTTGAGAAGAAAGTTGTGTATTTTATAATAGTTGAGATGGATTAAACTTGATAAGATTTTCGCTCGTAATTGTTAGCAGGAGAGTGATTTTATGTTAAAATAAATTCACAATAGAACAAAATATTACTAATTAATTTATTTATACCTTACAAAAATGGAAAATTTTCTTGGACACTTTATGTTGCTGGGGAGGGAGAAAAATATATCTTTCCTCTTATAATTTATCCGTGATTTATTCTATTTTTAAAGGAAAATATAATTATACCCCCTGTTCAAAATATAAATATTGTTACGGACATAAATAGGCTTATTACTCGTATAAAAACAATTTATTTATATGCACTGATATATTTAAAATTTACTCGATTGAAGCTATAAATAAATTCCTGCTATTTAATCTATCAAATTCTCTATTTATTTTTAGTCATTAAAAAGTATTCTTTTTACTCAATATCAGATTTTTACTTTGAAGTTTTCAAATGAATTGATTAGATCAGAAAAAACTTACTATGGTGAAAGGCGTCATTACATTAATTGTAATTTAATAAAACCATTAATCATCTTGATTTACCTCTGAAAATTTCTCAACAGTTAGAGACCATATTTTTTGCTCAAAATTTTCCAAACATGTTTACATCAATTGATAAATTATTATTTTTCAATTCTAAAAATAATAATTGAAAAAATATTATTATTATTAAGGATATGAATTATTACATACAGTTACGAAAATAATGCGAATTGTAACATACAATTTTTTAAAAAAATATCTGAATTATGTATATCTTAAAAGTCCTTAGTGCTAACTTTCATGCAATTATGTACAATAGTTTCAGAAATAATCGAAGCCGAAAACAGTCTCCCTAAAAAAGACAGTTACTTGTTTGCAACTGTTAACCAGTGGTGGCGATTAGAAGGAGCAGGGAGAGAACGGTTTTAGCAGCCTAAAACCAGGAACTATTAACAAAACATGTGTATTAGCATCTGTTTTTATTACATATAATTATGTTCTTCTCTCTCTCTCTCTTCATTTCTTTAATTATTTAAAAATTTACTCAAGGAAATTTGCACAAAATACCACGTAATGACCGCAGTTTTGTTATTAGACTGGTTCGTCGCGGCTTACAGTTTTGTAAAACACCACAACACTCGGCTAGCTTTTGATAAATGATCATTTTTTGGTGTATATTTTAAACGAGTCATACATTTTATTGTCATTATCGGAGATTTTTTTTTTTTTATTTCTTGAAATACTTCTATTTAATTTTGATACACGTGTAATATGGTTCCTTTGATGAAAGTTATATTATAAGTATTAACGAAATTTTTTTAAAAAAAAGATCAACTACACTTATATTAATAGTATTAAAAGTAAACCACAGTAAAGTCGGTAAAAAATATCAAATTTTACTCATCTGTCCAAATCCGCTCAGAAATCGTTAAAAACAAACCAATTTGTAGCTAGATTTTTAATTGCTTGTCTATATACATCTCCCTTATGCCTCCTCCCACCGTTATTTTTTGTTGTCAATAAATTTTTAGCCCTTCCCTTCTTCTAGAATTCCCAATAGTCGTAAATGCCATTAACGATCCATATACTTATTATAATGTTTTCGAGAAAGGAAAAATATTATGAACGATATTCATTATTTTTAGCCCAATTACATTGATTCAAAAAATACCTCGTGTTTGTTAAATAAAGAAAATTTAATAAAAGTATTAAAGTAACACTTAAGGAGGAAGAAAAGTTTTTAAAAAGTTTAATTATAAAAAAAACATACTTAATACAAAAAATATTATTACTGAAGGAGTGGAAAATTTGTATGACAATTGTCAAGAAAAAAAATCAAAGGTACACAAGAAAAGATTTGTTAGACCAACCGTCTTTCAAGGGATGAACTGAAGATGATAGATAGATCTAATTGATATGCAATTACAACCAATCAAAACCACTTGACGAAGTTTGTGCATTTGCATGCCCTAAAAAATAGGCTTACGAGAGAGGCTGCATATCACCTAATTAATATTTTTACTATATTTTGATGGAGAGTGGCAATGGCCGTGAGTTCAGTAACTAAATCGTAGAAGAGAGCTTGTGCAATGGCGCCAGGTCTAAAAATTGTGCATGAGAAACCTAAGATTCAAGGTTTGGTCGAGAGGGCAAACCAAGGTATAGAAAATATGCTCAGTTCTTAGTAGGAAAGTTGTCAAACTAGTAAATGGCCTGAATTATTATTGTAATTATAGGAAACTTAAAAAAATAGGGCATTTCATGAAGGCATCAAATGTACTTCATATGAAACAATATTTGAGACACCTGTAAAACTAGGTTTGAAAACGTCTTCTTGCCCGAGAGAATGACTCTATCAAACATTTTGCGAGCGAAGAAAAGCTTCAGGCTTTAAACAAGACACTTAATAACGTTTCCGAAGACACCAATAGCGAAATATAAGATAATTCTGATGAAGAAAATAATAATCCATTGCAAAATGAACCATCCTACTGAAGCTAATTTTGAAACACAGAAAGAGGATGAAGTAGCAGTCCTTTTAATCCAGACAGATATTTTAAGCAGATAAGAGAAACTAAAAAAAACATAGCATACTAAAGAAGGCTTAAAATTTCAGGCAAAAAAGATGGTGAAAGTTTTAAATCTTAAATTTTTTCAGATAAAGTTAGTGACACAGTAAAACTACGAATACCACACATTGAATACATAAGAAGGGATTTTTTAGTGGTTATATGAGAAGCTCATAATGAAGAGTTTTATCAGATAGGAATAAAACAAGGAAAACTTTCACAGTTGTATAAACCAGAAATTAGCTCACAATTTATGAAGAATTTCTTATTTTGCTTGACGATGTCCAAGATACAGCAAAGTCACTTCGAGAATGTCTTAGAAAATCATCTCTTTCTGTAGGTCAGGAATATCAGCAATATGTTTGCATGAGACAATAATATAAGTGCAAATGTAAAAAAATCTGACAAATGCTGTAATTTTAAATGTCATAACAGTCTAATATGCCTAAATAAGTAATCGAAAAGTATTTAATTATTCAAAGTATTAGCAATAAACGCGTTATTTGGAATACTGTAGAGTAGGATCAATGGAAAAGGGGCACCACAGAACTCCGAAAAAAGTCGTATTTTTTGGAGTAAATATAATACCGGATAGCAGCTCCTTTATGCATTCATGAGAGATGTAGTTAGTTCAAACTCAACAAAAGTAACAATAAGCGCATTCATATTTTATAACATGCTTAAGGGCGAATGAGAAGAAAGGATGTAGTATGACCCTGAAGAAAATAACACTTACGAAGAAAGAGAGTGGGTAACTTGTTGCAATTTTACATCATGGCTATTTATTTACTTTCTTGTTTTTGTAGAAAACAGAACAAATCAGAAAGGCAATTCTTCATTCCGTATAAAAGTAATTACATCTTTATTTTCAAATACTTTTACAATTTTTAAGATTATTTAATGCACAAGTATTTTGATCGTATGTGAGATAAGTGAAAAATATCTTACTGCATTTGCTTTTATTAAAAGAGAGGTGATATAAATAATATTCCCTTAATTTAATGAAATCTTTTGAAAAATTTTCTGAGTATCAAATTTCACTTTTTCACTAAATATATATTTACACATTTCATCAAATTCCTGGAATATTTTTATGACGATTAACATGCGTGTGTGTATTTTCTTAGCTTGAATGCACTACAACCGTCGAAAAACGGTTACAATTGGCATTCTTATTTGAAAACAAACTTTTTTATTTACTTCTTATGTTGAAATAATTATTCTAGTCATTTATAAATTTCGAAGGAAATTCATCTAAAATTTTTGTTTTTAACAAAATATTCTTAAAGCTACAGATACATACGGAATGTTATTCAGCTTTGTTGTACATTCATTAATTATTTTCTACAAAAAGATGTAATTTTAAGAAAGCTAGCATTTAAAATAAAATAAAATGTAGCTATTTTGATAATTTTAGTTCTTGGTTAGCTGTAAATGAACATAACTGTCAAATGTTTCTTTTATTTTGATTCAAACTGCTTAAAGAATTTTCAAACGAATAGAAAATGTGTAAATTTTCTTATTTTTCTGTAAGATTTTGATTTCTTTATTACATTAATATTTTTCTCTCTTTAATATATAACATTATAAATGTGTAATAATAAACACATAGTTTTTATATTATATTCTAAAGCTTTAAAGAAAGATTTTAATATATAAAGCTAAACTTGAAATAAAAAAAATGTTTGCATGCAATTGCTATTTCACAGCTGGCTTTATAAAACACTTTCTTAAATATGATCTTTCAAATCAGCAATAACTAATTTTTAATTATGTGTGCTAAAACTAAAAACATATTTAACTTTTTAAATATATTAGTACATTCTGCAATATCGTAATACAATTGATAATAATGAAAACTTCAAAACATACATATTAGAATTAATAACTAAATTGCAACGTTGGCTTTCTTTTGATTCAAAGGAATTTAAAGAAAATATGAAAGGAAAAAAAATTGTAAACTAGAAAAATATTTAATTTAACTTCTAATTATTAAAGAAATAAAAATATTTAAGCTTTTTAAAGAAATTTAGATAATCTTACCATGATACAAAATTTTCCTTTAAATATATTAAAACTCTTTTCTGATCTAGTGCAAAACTTCGAAAGACAGTTATTAAGTATGTGAAAATTATTTCAATAAACAATGATTTCATATAATGAAATTTAATTAACAACACCAGCAAGCAAACTTCTACAGTTTCATGTCTCAATAATTTACGAAGCCTGTTTCAAATTAATATTCAATCAAATTAAAGTATTTTATTTATATACATTGTTGCATGTTCTAAGTATTATGAATATTAGAGGTCAAGATCACGGTGTTTGCTACTACAATGGATGGAAGACAGATAGATGTGCTACAGCGAATAAAAAATATCTATATGCCGAAGTTGTGCTCTGCTGAAATCACTCATTGAACAATTGTTTGCTTGCGTGCGTCTTCGGTGGAGGTGAATTCACTGACTTCCTTCTGTTCCTTAGAATGGTGTAATTCTTTCTTTTGCATATCCACACATCGATGGGATGTTCTGATTGCTGTTACAGGCAAGAGTTTGAAGAGGGTTCAGGACACACGTTGGAGTGCAAGAGGCGAGGCAGTAAACATAACTCGAAATCATTACAAAGAAATTTTAACAATGCTAGTGGAGCCAATATGCGAAATCTTGAGCACACGAACAGACGCAAGAACTTTGTTAGTCAAGATGCACTCATTTTCGTTTTTATGTTTCTTGGGTCTCTGAAAAACGGTGTTATGTGTTATAAGTTACGTTATAGTTTGTGCTTAGAATTTAAGATTTTTACTAAACCATCAAGACGATTTAAAACGAAAAATATTTTCTGCTTTAGATACTGGAATGCGAGAAAGGTTCCAGAAGCTTCAGAATTGGGCGGAAAAATATGCTTTTTAAGACCTGCAATAATATTGGGTGTCAATGATGAGGAATGCAATCTCGACCAAGCTCCTCAAGATATTGACAAAGAAAAAGCTTAGGCTTGAGTGCCTACATCTACAAGCTTTCGTAGCTGCAACAGACTGTAAGAAAACATTGATTCCGGACAACTGGGTGTACTAAAATGTATTTTTGAGTTCAAACTTGAAGGAGAGTTACCTTATATAATTATAATGCTGAGAATATTTCTCTAAGTTGCCATAAGTAATGGGAGTTGTAAGAAAAGTTACTCTAAATTGAGATGAAAAAAAATAATATAAGATCTACAATGTCCACGTTGAAATTATCAAGTCTGGCTATTTTTACGATTGAACAAGAGGTACAAATGCGTGAATGACAAATGTATTAAACAGTTTGCGTTGCTAAAAATACGCAGGATAAAATTTTAATTTAAAATTATGTTTTGTTTTGAATCCATTAGAAATAATGACAGAAGATTACAGATTTTTTAAGATTCTTCTCGCTTCATTGCGAAAATAAAGGAACGGCAAATTTAGAGTTCGTCCCAGGTGACAGAAATACACGCTACGCCACTGCTAAAATTCTCTGCTTGAACTGTAAATTAGTTCTTTCAAAACGGCTGATTTAATTCCTCATAATGGTTAAGATCGTTCTCGGTAATATAAGTTAAAATATTAGAAATTATTTTCCCCAATGAATTCAACAGAATTCCTCTTTACACTTCTCATGTACATTTTAGTACTATATGCTTCCTCTAACGAAGTAAAAAAAAAAGAAACCTATCCATCCAATTTACTGGGCAATTTAATTGTTCCTTTTCTAACTCTCTTTATTAAGACATGAATGAATTTTTCGGTTTTGTTTTTCACCCGTGATCGAAAGAAAAATCTCTGTATTATTTTCATTAGCCTTTAATTGCACTAATGGAAATTTTACTTTAATTCTCTTTAATTTAAAAGTCATTCTAGCTTGATTTGACGGATCTTATCGGAATTTTAGTCTTTCTTCTCCTCTAACACTTGACCTATAACGTCTTACAGGAATTCGTTGTCATTTTTGAACTCATCACTTGCTCAATTAAACGTCTTAAATCAGCCATTTTAGCACCTTCTGATACTGGTAAATCAATCTCCTCTAACTTTAACTCAGTTTTCTTTTAATTTGTTATTCTCGTTATTTTATACTCACAAAACGAAAATACACGAAGAAAGAAGTATTGACAGACAAACAAAATTTGTTTTAAACTCAATCGTTAACGAAATTAACCTTAACTTGAGAAATCAATTATTTATTCAATACTTAAAAGGACAATTACGTCTGTGCACGTAGGCTAAGAGCACTTTACTCTTAAGTTTTCATTATCTTCATTTTTGAAAAGTTTATCTCGCAAGAAGCAACTGAAAATCACATTGTCAAAAAAATCTTTATTCTTGCTGTCAAATTGGCTTTATTCTTTGAGGTTCATTTTTCCACAATAAAATTTAACATTTTCAATGTAAACCACTTTTTAGCATCGTACATTTCAACTTTTGCTCTTCAAGGATGATGTCTTAATCGTTTTATTTCTAGTAAAATTTTATTTTCTTCAATATCATCAAAAAAATTCAATATATTCAAAAGTTTATGTGAGATTTGAAATCAACTTAAGATTCTTCGAAGGCCTAAAGTGGTCCATCCCATTCGCTAGGGCCACTCAGTGTGTATGAAAAATTTCAGTTCGATCAAATGAAAGGAAGTAGGTTGAAATTCAAGTACAAATTTTTAACTGGAAAGGCATACATGCATATGGACATAGTAAGTTAAACAGTGGCGGCTCGTAGCTAAAATACAACAAAACGTTTTTAGCCTTTGTTTTAAAATTGTGTAACAGTAAACAAACATGCATAAAACTTAGTTTAGTAACTTGATAAAATCCTGCAAGAAGAAAATCAAACATTATTTACTTATTTTAACTTAGTTTGTTACAGCTCAAGGGATTAATCTATTCTTTAAAAAATAAAATCCATTCATCTTGTTTTAATCTGCGTGGAAAGATAAATAATTTTCTCCTTGATTTATGATGACAACACAGAGGAAACATTTCTCCTATAAAGTGCTGTAAACGCCTTTAGTCTTTCCTAATTCATAGTACTTAGAAAAGTTTTCATTCTTTTAAATATTGAAAAGAGCACTCTGCCTCTGATGTAGTCATAGAAACTGTGAGAGGAACATTCATCAGTTTCGTAATTTCACTAAAAATATCATTTAGTTATTTTCCAAGCTAAATTTCAGCAACTCAATTAACTTTTAGTATTCATGAATATCATATCTATAACAGAATACTTTCGTTCAAATTCAAACTTTTCTTTGTCAATCATGGGATATGCTTTAGTGATCAGTATTATCTCATCAGTGAGATATTCGTTCCTAAAAACAGAGAAGCATTTTTTGTTGAACAATATAACTGCTTCTAAATGTTTAGTAGAATAATATCTGTTCAATATATCAACACATATACAGTCACACACTTCCTTATCTTCTGCCATGAATGCTTTTGAAGGATTTTTAAAGCACTCTGAGTTTCTCAATTTTAAACAGTATTTTTGAAATTTGTTACATAACCATTAAATTTAAGCACACTATTTTTTCGAGATTGTATTTAGCTGAAAATTATTTCAACAAGAGGCCTAATTTGATGAAAAAGCTCTAACCAAAACTTGAATTTATCATCATCCAAGTATTTTAAAATTCCTGTAATTTCTGTAACGATTTGATCGGTATCTGATATCGACTGAATTTCAATGAGGCAGTTTTATAAAGGTGGCAAATTTTTCTGAACTCTGATTATGGACCGTATATTAAAGTTCTACCTTGTAGAAGCTGGTCATGCTTCTAAATAATGGACACACGTTGTGGTGATCATGAAAAGAATATTAGAATAGCTAGAATTGTTAAAGAAAAATATTCTTGCGTATTGAAAAATACTTGCTGCATTTCTCATGATAAAATTAAGTTGATGTACACAACAGTGAATGAAATGAGCATTACTATAAACTGCTTTCATAATTGCTTGAACTCCTGCTTCTTTGACTTTCATGACATTTGCACCACCAAATGCCTGAGCTAACAGTTTTTATCCATTTCCTTGAAGGATGATATCTAATTTTTCTAAAATAAAGAATCTCCAAAAATGCTCAAATATTTCTCCAATCAATACGTATCGTAGAACAAGGACCATTTGTTTTATCATCAGCCATGATAGCTACAAAGGAAACTTTTCTACTTTTCGTTTTTATCCTCTCATGGTTTATTTGATGCAGGTAGTCATATACCTTCTCCTGAATGGTCGTAGAAACACCTTTGAAGACTGCACAAGTTTCTAAATAATTATACAAATCTGAATCTAATTTAGATGCAAAATTTACTAATTCTTTAAATAGCCCTGGCTTTATCTAATCGTCTTTTTCATCATGTCCCTGTTTGCGAGTTTCAAGGTTTCCACATAACAAAATGCAGTCTCTATTGTTTTGAACAAATATTTCATGGTTCTTTTCAAACTTGATGTTATGCTCATTGTGTGTGTATGTGTGATTGAAAGTCTATATGCCTTACTAAGTTTCTCCTTAATACTTACGGGAAAGGGACATTGAAACTACTTTGACAACGTGCTTCTGTGACTTCTCATGTTTTTCAATTCCCCCCCTTTCATTTCGTTTTTATTCCCCCTCTCAAAAAAATTGATATCTTTTATATAAATTTTCGGTCCCCCCCCCCTCGTTTCGAACATTGTGGGCAAAACATGACAGTTCTAAAAGTTTTCTTAAAGTCTAATTTCAAAAATGTTGGTTCACAAACATTCCCTGTCCCATATCTTACCAATTAAAAAAAAGTTTTTTACCTTGGATTTCTTGTAGAGTGTTGAATTATATGTCAAGATATTTAATTTATGAAATATTTTACATTTGAACACCTAAAATAAGAAGCTTTATCTTCTTGTAGCATATAATAATGAAAGTTCTTTGATCTTATATTTTCCTTTTATGAGATAAATAATGTAAAACAACTAATAATTTCTGAAGAAGGTGGCGAAATGATTGTTAAGAAAAATTTTGAAGCATTAATATTCATAAACTAAGGAGGGGAAAAAAGAAACATTTTATTTAAGCGTTTGATAAATGTTTAAAGGTTAGTGAAATTTTGAGTGATCAAAATATTTTCACTAAGTAAAAAAAAGCTGTGAAATACTTTGATAATCTCTCCTGAATCAATTTCAGGATGGTACTGTAATTCTTTTGATTAGTCTCTTCATTTCACATATCCCATAATGTCTTTCGATGAATGATTTTCCTGACACAGCCTATTATTATTTCATCAATACGCTTAACATTTTTGACATATGATCTGTTTTTAAGACTTTTTTTTTCTTTGAAAAATAAGCCTGGCAATTATATAAGATTAAGTATTACACTGAGGAGAATCAATTATTTGGTTCTTTCTCTCAAATAAAAAGTCAATTTGGTTCTTTCTCTCAAATGAAATTTTCTAGAAAGTGAATAAGCTATTTAAAAATGAAGATCATTAGACTCGTGGATTTATTTTTCATGCTTTCATTCTCAATTTTCGTTGCCAAAGTAGATGAAATTAATTATTTTTAATGAAATTCCTGTTCTCAGAGTAAATTAATCGATAATTACATTAGAAAATACTCCTGTTTTAAGCAAAGGAAATGAATAAAAATAATTTTCAATCGTAGAATGAAAAATATTCTCTGAATAATTAACTGGCATGATAATTAGTCAACGGGAGTGAGTGACATTTTCAAAACATGAACCCACGAAATTTCCTCCATTTTTAAAACAAGAATGGCAACCTGATTTTTGGGCAAAAGACGCCATTCTCCAATCGAAACATTGTGGTGATTTGGTCAAAACATAGAGTAATTTTTTTTGTAAATATTTGCGGAACCGGTATCCTTGTGTTAAAGTTAATTATTTTAGTGATTTTGGGATTCTAGTGCCACTTATGACAAATCGCTGATGTTGTATTGTGATTGTGTCCTCCGAGATTACTCTACACATCAAGTTGTTTTTTAACGATGACGTACAGTTAGTTTATTCTCTGATACAAAATTCGACTTTAATGTGATAAAAGTATCGAGTAATCTGTTGTATTTTACGAACCCGAATTGATGTTTCCATGGAAACCTATTTGGAGATGTTTTATATGTGTTGACTGCAATACGATTGTGAAATACTTACAGCATGTATGCTAAAGGCAAAGGCTCAACAGTACCGTCAGATGCTCAAGCTAGAGAAAAGTAAGTTTATTCCTTTCAGTTTTTGCTATGTCTTAATCAACATCCAGTTTGTTGATTGAGTACATCGTTGTATGAGCTATTTTAAACTTAATTTGTACGAAACATTGTAATGGCAAGAAATTAAAGTAAAATTGAATGTGTAGGATTTTTTTTTTAGTTGTATAATTTGATACTTTAAAATCACTTCGGCTGTGATTGTATGTTTTTATTTTAACTTGTAAATATACGATCTGGATTCCTACAATAAGTTCATATTTACAGTGTTATATATGAGTTAGGTAAATATGTATTACTGTAATGATTTTAATTCATTATTTATTACAACAAAGTACTCATGAACTCTGAACAAGTACTTTCATTTATACATTAAATGGACAGTTAATATTATGTTACATTTTGAAATATGATAAATTGGATTTGGCCATAATAATTCAATCCTGTAACCAATTTGAGACAAAATAAACTTGTCTTGGAAATATGTATTGAATTGTTCAGAATTATTCTACAATATTTAATTGTAAGTCATATAAAAAATAGAATTTTGACTGTTATCTGAAACATGGTCAACACATATTAAAAATCGGTTTTTCTTTTCATCATAGTTGTTTTTAAAAGAGCATTGGAAGATGTAATATTGAACCTAAATAAGCTTTGCAAATATAATTAAAAAAAAAAAAAAATACACACACTTATGAATATTTTTAGTGGAAGAAGTTTTTTTTTGACAGCAAATTAAGAGAAATTTATTCTACTGAATAAATATTTATCATTGTGCATCAAAAGATTATTCTTGTTACTACGTTTTGGTTAAAGTAAAGTATAAGATAAGTGTGTGCCAAATTTGTTGGGACCTTCTGTTGTATAATGATTTTTTTTTATTCCTCTGATTCTTATGATATTTTTTTTTGGTAATATTGAAGATAGATTGCCAACATATTTTAAAAACTGCCAAACTAAAAAGTCTTTATACAAAAGCGTAACTGAATAAGGTTCGTTATTGAAAATTTCTTACCTTACAAATTATATAACTATACAGTTTTCAAAACGAAAACTAATAATTCCGTAAAATTTTTACAACTATTTACAATTTATTCAACTTTCTTAATTCTTACAAATTAGATCTAACCAATCTAATGAAAAATTATGAATTTCAAATACAGGATAAGAAATAAATTAGAATAAAACATACCTAATTGAAACCTGATCAAATAATTCAATATGTTAATTTTTAAAAAAATGTAAATAAAAGACAAAATTGCTTTCGATAGAAATAGGAAACTGAAAATGTGTCGGAGCATAGTTACATCAGTTTATGAAATAAAATATTGAAATTTTATTAAAGAATACCAGAAATATATATATTTCCCAATCACTTTTTTGTGTTATTACATTTGTATATGATAACCTACTGTCATTATGTTTACAACTTAAAATAGCTAGAGGTCAATGCTTGCAGCTCAGCCCAATTCCACCAAAGCATTTCAGTATCAAAAACTACTTAATGAGCATTATCTGGAGATATGTGAAAATAGTTGTTTAAAATAGTATATAAAATGAACCATGAATTTATTTTGAATTATGCTATCTCCAGATATTTAACAAATGAAATTTTTTTTGAAATTTCAACACAGGTTATATGTGGAATGTATAAAATGTAATATTCTTAGTTAAATTGTTAGAATTTGCCAAAATCCATTTTTTTTTTATGTGATATATGGCAAATAAAATAAAATACCTTGTTTTGAAAGAGTGAAATATCCTGTTCTTGATTTTTGTGAGAACTTTTTTCTTTGTATTCGTCACTCTTTTTGAAGCAACATAAACCAGCTCATTATTGTTCTTCGGATCAAGCTACTCAACAAACTGTTCTCTATTCCCCTTTTCCTTTCCAATTTCTGAAATTGAACAATCATTCTATTAACCTGCTTTTTCTGCATTACAATCAGTTCATTCAATCTTTGAAATTTTCTCCTTCGCTTTATTATCTTTCATATTTTTTAAATAATTTTTTTCAGATTGAAAATAGATCACTATTTTCTGAAATAATTGTCATTTTCTATGTATATTAACACCATGCTTGTAATATAAATTTTTGTAATTTTGTTGTTGTGTAAATGTGAATTTAAAGGAATGAAATCAAATTTTCAAAATTAAAAACTAAACTTTTTTAAAAGTATAGTATTAGTTGTTATTTGCCCTAAATAAAAGATATACATGAAACTAATATGACATTATGCTTAAATGACATATAAATTTCTATATATTTATATGGTTAATTCATAGAATTAAAACATTTTGACTAAAATTTTTTGTGGAAGAATTGAGGTCCTTGAATATAAAAAAAGTCTGATTTTGTTACATGCATTAAAAAAAAAAAAAACCTCAGTGATGAGGTGTAGTAAACTCAGATAATTAACATTATTTATTAATATGCTCCCTTTTATTTGTTTTTGAAGTCTTATAAAGTTTTGAATATAAAATATCCTATAAGATAATTTTTTAATGAAAAGTAATGAGGAATTTCAAAGTATTTTTATGGGCTTAAAAATAATTTAATGTTACTGAAAATTTTTATCTTGCCAAAATGGAATTTAAAAAGAATTATTTTTTGAAATTTAATGTTCTGTCACTATTTTTCTATTTTGTGAGCCAAGATTTATTAGTTAAATTTTTCTTTGTAATTAATTCTTTGTTAAATGAAGTTTGCAAAATTATTAAAATATTTTCTTCTCAACATTTTTTAAAGTGCATTCATTTAGGAATAATTATTAAAAAAGGAAATTGAATTAGTGATTTTACTTGTCACATCCCTTTGTGAAGCTCAAATTTTTTTTTTAATTCCTTTTTAATCAATAGTTTTTAAATATTATTTGGGACGAGATCCTATCTTATTTCCTAACACAAGCTAAATTTTCATTGATCATGAATTACAAATTTGATTAACATTTTAAAGCAGCATGTTGAATTAGGATTGATGTGAAGTTTTTGTTGGAGCTCATAAACTCTCTTTTGGATTTTAATTTCAAGTTAGGGTATTAATGCTAAATAGGTGAAATTGAAAATCTACGTTTGTCCAGAATTAATTTAAATTAAGAGAATTTTTTTTTTTTAAAGTTTATGAGGTTATAATATCTTTGTGGGGTTAAAAAAAATGTTTTTTCCTTGATCATCTTTGAAAAGTTAAATTGATTGTATAATAAATGAAACATTACATTGAGTGTACATTGTTTTGCACTTGTTGTGTCATGTCAAATGACTCTCTTCTTTTCACCCACATATGAACAGGTTCTTATAATGTAAATAGTGGTGTGAGTATATGGTCATTCTTATCACTTATTCAAATATTCATGCACCATAGGGTACTATTTATTTTCATTGTATGAGTGCACATATTTATGTTTAATTATATTAGTAACTTTAATTATTAAGTTAAAAAATATACAATTTATTTATTTTATTACATTTGAATATAATTACATAAAAAGCAAGGAAAGAATTTATATCTCTAAATATTTCTAAGAGTGTGTGTCAAATATCAAACATCTTTCATCAATAAACATGATTGGAAAGTTATATTTTCCCATTGTCAATTGAAAATTCTGTTATTATCTCTCTTATGTAAAATGTCATATTATTCTAGAAAAATTTAATTTATGTTTTTAAATATAAAATGTTTATTTTGTATTTTAAATTTAGAATATGATAAGGTTTTAAAAATTTTTTTTTTATCATATTCGATTTTCAAGATTTAAGATTAATCATGATGATTTTTTAAAAATTTATCTTATATTGTTCAGACTTACAACGTAAAATTTGGGACAACTTCAGTATACTGCTATTTTATTTTGTAAAGATTTTGTAGGATGACCACTTATACATGCATTTCTATTTATGTGTTAATCATTAATTACAAAATGGTTAAAATATTTTTCATAGCAAACAAAATTTTTTCAAGTAGGGATTTTTATCTGTTAGATGAGAAATTACAATAGAGTTAATGAAATTCATCTTTGAACTCGATTGGGCTTTTTCTACAAAACGATATACTCTTTATCAATTTTTTCTCCTTGTCCTTTCCCAGACTTCTAATGAACTTTAGTCATGTTTTATAACTGTAAGATTTTGTGTTATTTTTGAGGTCCATTAGGTATGTGATATTAGGCATGGTCTAATTTAAGTTTAATATTTATTTTTAAAATTTCTATTTAATTTTTGAATACTCATAAATTCACTATTTTTATCACTTTTTTAAGAAAATAATTCTGTAAAAATTTTGTTGTTAGCCTTAGAAAAACATTTAACAATCTAGTCAGAATGTTTTTAGCCATTACAATGTTGTGTAAAATCATTTTTAAATTGTTGTCTGCCTTAAAATTACAAATTTTTTCATTTCTGTGCTGAGGACAATAAAGAAGAGTATGCAAAAGTTTTATTTTAAGGTAAGTTATAATAAAATAATAACATACACCGGAGTCAAGTTTAACAAAGAATGTACACAATTAAATATAGTAAAAAAATAAAATTAATGTAAAATATATTAATTCTTTATTCAGAGGTTCCATTTATTGTGGCTAATTCATATTAGACAATATCACCAAATTTGATTTGCTGGGAAAATGGACTGATTAGATTTAATAGACTGAGATTTCTATTATCATTTGAATAAAAAAATTGATTTTTTTAATATGTTAGTTTCATGTTCAGTCTTTTGTTGATTGGCCTACCTTTGTTTCTCATTTACAATCATGTGTAATTTTTTGTTTATTAATGTTTAATCAGTGATATTTGTATTTTCAGACTTGTTAATATAGAATAATTTAAACATATGGTATAAGTATAATATATAAACATATTCATAATCTATACAGAATAATTTAAGCATATTTGATAAGTGATATTAACTTCTAAGTTTCCTTCGCTTTTGAAAAAGAATTGTAACCTTTTTCGCCAAAAAATCTTTAAAGTTTGTTTTTTTCTTTATATATATGCTACAATGTATTTTAAAACAAAGCTGGTGGGGAAAAATTAAAATTGTTTTTGTTACAATTATCATTAATGCTATATTTACAAAAATTAGTTTTCCATTTGTAGTAAAAAAAAAGTTTTATTTTGGTACTTTTCCATTTTGCCGGCACAAATCCCATCAAGCAGACTTTATTGGCGACTTTATAGCTTGCGCCAGCAAAATGAAAAAGTAACTTTATTTATTTATATTATTCGTAGCACATCTCTTTGCATTTATGATGTAAAACTGAAAGTATAATATTGATAGATGTTTTAAAGTGTATTATTCTGTTATTCATTAAAAACAGAGCAAAATACCAAGAAATTTCATCATGGAAACTTCTAAAATTGTTTGGAACTCTGAATTTTCATAAAATCCAGTTGGAGTATAAATATGTACACAGTATATTAAAAAAGTTTCAAACACTCAATCATAAAAAAGTGGAAATAGTGTTGTCTCCATGAAACCAATAGAGTGGTGTAGCAATGATCTTCGATTATGCATGTCAAGTGGTTACAGGATTTCTGACTTGACATCGTTCATTTGCATAACACATGTAAATTGTTGCCATTGAAAAAATTGAAGCAATGAACAAACTTCAAATTATGTTTTAAATTAAGAAAGTCAGCCACAGAAACATACAAAATAATTAATTTTATATATGGTGATATTGTAATGTGTTAGTCCTGAGTATATGAGAGGTTTTGGAGTTTAAAGCTGGAAGAGACTTGGCCAAAGACGAGATCAGGCCATCCATAATCAAGGTGAAATGATGAGAATATTGAGTTTGTGCTACAGGATTTTATCCTCAAGGTTTAACTGTGACTGCAACATTTTACGGAGATGTTTTGGATGGACTTTTAAACTAATATGGTATGCGAGGTCCGATTTGTTGGAGAGTGGAAAGTGGTGCATCTTGCAGAGTAATTCACCTTGGTACAAATCCATCCCTGTGCAGCATATATTGATGAGAAGGCAAGTTATATTCATTAAACCACCCTTTTGTTTTCACCATATCTATCCCCTGGACTATTTTTTATTTCTCAAGTTGAAATGGAAAGGGGGATGAAGGGACTGTGCTACAAGTTGATTGGGAGACTGAAGCAGTTATGACATCATACAAGTTCAATAGAGTTGGAAGTAGAGATGTTCTTTAAAGATGTTTACAGATCTGAACACTTGGAACAAGTGTCATATTGAATGGTTTGAAAGTTATGTAAAACACTTAATATTAAATCTAAGTATATTCTCTGGGTTATAAGGTCTGTGGGCTATCAGTCTTGTAATTTTTTAAATACACTGTGTGTAGCTCTAAATAAGGATATTAAAGGAAGGGGTTTTTTTGTAATAAAAATTAACTTGTATGATGGCCTAAAGCAGTTAATGTAAATAAATAATTTTGCTTGTATATATTTTTAAAATTGTCCATGTCTTAAAGAAATCTGTCTTAAATCTTAACAACCATTGGTAATTTTTTTCCTTCAAAATTTAGATTAGATTTTTAAGTCGATTTTTGTTTAAAAACATATAATACATTTTAGATTTTAAAAAACGTAACTTTTTAATTGTAGTATCATGAATATAATTAAAAAATTTGTTTACCAGGCTTGCTCTTTATGTTTATGAATATTTACTACATGTTGGAGCTCAAAAAGCTGCACAGACATTCCTATCAGAGGTATTGTATTTTTTTTTCTTTTTGCAAATATTAAGATGATTGTTAATATTTTCTGTAAAACTTGCAGTTTTTGTTGTTTATTTTTCATTACACATGATTTTGAACAGAAATCTTAACAGTTTTTTTTTTCTTGTAACTATAAATTAATATTTTATAAGAAATTTTAAAAAATGTTATTGTTAAAAAAATATGTTTAGTTTGATTCAAAGCTGTGTTTTGAATTTTTGTAGAATGTGTTAAACTAATGCTAATATTTTTAACTTCAATAAATATAAAATTTTCATTTATTATATAAATTTAAATATTAGAATATTTACTCTATTTTTCATCAATTAAGCAATGTAGAAATTTTTAAAATTTATATTAAAACTTAAAAAAAATCATTGTTGTGATTTTTTCCGTATAATTTTTTTCCTATTAAATTTAGTAAATATATTATGCTGCAATAGAATGTTAATTTATAAATTTCCATTTATGATTTTTTTTCATACATGTAAGGCATAGATTCCCAACCTTTTTAATCCATTCCCCCATTTTATTAAAATCTCTACCCACCAACCTTTTAGGAAGACGCATACACTGACTCCCATTCTTAAAATCTGTAATGTATCTGAATTTTCAGATTTTTAATACATATTTAAAAATTCTTCTGGAAGTAGGAAAAAAGAAAGTAATTTAATTGCACAGAAACATTCCTTTTTACCTGCTCTTTGAAATTCATTTTATTCCATGCAATTAGAAGCAATAATCGAGCTTTGAGAAGAAAAGTAAGAAACTCCACAGGATAAACGTTACACTTGGGAATTTGTGGTGGCTTGTCAGAAGATGTTTTATTTTGTCCTGACCTGTCCAAATTTCTAAGTATAAGTTTTGTTTTGTTGATCAAGGAAAAAAAACAGGCTCACACATTATGGTACACAGCGCATGCTATGAATCGTTCATGCACTTGTCAAAAAGGTATTGAAAAAATTTTTACATTTAACATATGGACTTTTAGTTTTCAGGATTTAAATGGCATAAATGTTAATCAAGACAGGCTTTAGCGATAATACATCTTTTGTTCAACTGATGATAGAAAAATAAAATAAAATCGGACTGAAAAGCATTAAAATTTCCTATGTTATGAAAATATACCTAAATTTTCGGCTGAAAATAATTGCAGCAATTTGTCATGAAATAAAAAATTATACATTCTTAGATGAATTATATAATTTAAATGAAATTATCTCGGTATTGCTCTGCAAACTGGAGAAGTGTTAATACTTTTTTTACTGGTTATACACTCCATCTTTAATGCATCGCAACGCTGCCTATGCCATTTATTATTTCATGTGTGTGTGCTATTTCTCAAAGCAGAGCCCCCTCCCCTCTTCCAAGATCTTGCCTTCTTTAAGTAAGTACAGGAATCTTGAGGTGTGCTATTGGTCTTTGGTAAACTCGGGTGGCATACTTTGTTACCTTAGTTATCCTTTTTTTCCTGACCCTCCTTGTTGTCCATCTTTTTTCTTCCATCCTTCTTAAGTCTTGAGTTTTTGCACTTGTTGTGGCATATCGCCAAATTTAACTCTTGTTCTGTAAACCCCAACCTCCTCTCACTCTCAGCATAGTCCACAATGCAGAGACCAACATAGCACTTCCTACAGAAATACAGAGTATTTCAAAAACAATCCGTGACTAATTTTACAATTATGAGGTTGTCACAGTAAAATTGTAAATTGGAGTAAGAAAATGCATATTTTCAGACCACTGACTTATCAATTTGTAACACAGGTTAACAGAATAAAATTGAATTACCTCTGTTATTGAAAAACAGTTGGAAAACTGTCCAAGTAAAACTTTATCGAATTATTTCAGTTCTTGACATTGTATTACTAATGCAGTGACTTTTAACAGCATATGAAAGAAAATATTATCTTCCTCTCTTTTTTTTTCTTAACAGTATCATATTTTGGAATGATATCAATAATTTCATTGCTAAGAACAAACACTTGACTGTGTATTGAGTAATGAATAAGTTATAACATTTTCTTCCAAGGACGAGTTGTCTTAACATCACATTTTAACATTCTATTCTAAAATTTTCAGTACATAAAAGTCGCACCCTGTTAACTTGCGAGTTCACTAACTTGGGGTTTACTATGTCTAATTTTCATGAGATTCAGATTAACGTTTTTTCAAATGACTCCAGGACTTCCTGTTAAGAGAAGACATCATTGCCTTTTTTCTTTCCGTTTTATATATTGTAAGATGAACAAGTCATGTAGTTCCAATTTGCAATAGCTGGCTTACACTCCAAATGAGAGAAATTAGAAACATAAAAAAGAATTGAGTCAAATGGTGTTTGCACACATAAAATGTTCAAAAAGGAAGTACAAGGATAGAGAAGGAATCTTTTACAAAATCAGAACTAAAAGAAATAAACTGACAAAAGAGATGCAGAAGGGGAAACCTTAAAAAGCTTCTAAAAATAGACAAGCAAAGACCTGAGTAAAAAAATGGGACATGGAACAAAACCCGTTGCTAACCTTTGCAGAAACATGGCAGTGAAGCAATATCTGAAAAATATAAATAACAAAAATCTGAGCTAGCTGATGGAATTTTAAAAAGAGTACAAAATGCTAAAGACAAAGATTTTTGAAATGAGATGATGGTTGTAAAACTAGATTACTATCCAAAGCAAAGTATAGAGACAGAAAAGTATAAAAAATAAGATACAAAGGAAACATAAGGAGAAATGAAAGCCTGCATTTTGAATGTCTTAGGCAAGAGGCAGAGGCAATGAAGGCTGCAAGTATCCTGATCCACAAAAGAGAAAAAATGAGCAAAGGTGAACGTAAAGGTTGTCTTTGAGATGCATCTTTTGAAAGTTTGAGCATAACAGAGGTTGATCACTTTAATACTTTTCATTTATCTTTTTTTGGATTTCAACCTTTGGATTAGATATAAATCACCATTTCCTGGAAAGTGGATTGTTCCAGTTTGGATTTTTTGTATGAGATTATTTTCAAAATCTTGCAGTTGGTAAAATTAGCTATATGCTCAACCATCTTTTATTGGTCAAATTTTAAGAGTTATGAAGAGTTGTTTTTTTTTTCTTTTCTTTTATCAGTAATTTTCAATAATAATTAAAAATGTGAAAAAAATGTAATTGTAATGTAGAAAATTCTTATTTATGTTGAAATATATGTAGTCTCTCAGCTTATGTTTATGCTGCAGCTTGCTGTGTTGTAACCATAAACCCTGAATACCATGAATTAACATGGTTCAACAGTATATCTCAAGCACCCTGCCCCTGGGGATTATATCAGGAAACCTCAGAGATTTACCTTCTTTAGGTGAGTTACGGGCATCATGACCCTGAGGCACCCTAGTGATCTTTTTTCCCCCCATGGTGTTTACTATCTTTGGTAAACACGGGTGATGCAATCCCAGGATACCCTAGTGATCCCTCTCTATTTTCAACCCTTCTTCTTGTCAACCAATTTTTGTCTTTTTCAATTTTTTCACGTCTAAAATCACAGTTAAATTTCGTTTGGCGTAGCACAGCCACATCTGGCTCTTGTGCCAATAACCATTACATTCACTCACACTTGACTGTAAATTTATATCTTAAATTTTTCTTTAAAGGTAGTGATACTTTCTTTTATATTTTATACAAAGTTGTCTTGCTTAGAACACATTGAGATCTATTTGTTGCAACATGTTTGAAGATTATTAATCTAACTTTTCAATACAGTCTTGTGAGTTTTGCTAATCCTGTATGCCCTCAAAATTAGCCTTGGATCCAAAACATCTCCTCTTCACCGCCATTGTTGTGATCTATTGATATTGGGTTTGAATTTTGTAAATTAACAATTTTTTTCGTATATCATTTACTTTAAATTCTTAGTATAAAAACAATCTTTATTGGATAATTATCAATAAATAAGCAGAATATTACCATGGATGGTAAAGTAGGATAGGAGGAGAATAGCAAAATTATTTCTTGTATTGCAAAATTTATATAACTATAGAGTTTGAGTAACCATATTTCATCAGTTATGTTTTAAAAATCTAAATCACAAACAGGAAAATGAATATTAAAATTTTGCATTAATAATTATCTTAATGAAGTAACTTATTTCCTGTATTTAATATTTTCCCCACTAAAGTACATATCAACTGGAAGAAAAATTACCCGTTGGAATTTCCATGCATTTAACCATAAACATGTAGCAATGTTTAGATATAGAATACGCTTTCTTTAATCTTTTTCTTAACCTGACTGGCCTGCCAATAATTTTTTTTTATCCACTGGCAGATATCTTGATAAACATTATTTTATCCTTTCACTTCAGTGGAATAATTTTGGCTGTCAGTGCAAAACTATAAATTATTTTGTAGTTTTAATTATATCCTGTGTTTGAATTTAATATGTGTGTATGGTATGACATTTTATAAAATAATATGTAGTATTTGCTGTAGTTTTATTTTTCCAGTAAACCAGCAGAGCTCTGGTTCGATATCTGCTAGATTATTAAGGGAGAATTGTATTTCAATTAAATTTTTAATAAATTGAAAAATAAATAAATTCTAAAATATTTGTTTTTCTTAGTTATTTCAATACTTGCTTTGGTATAGTGTTATGTTTAGTTAATGATTTTGTGGTTTTCTGTGCTGGCGATTTTGTTACTTATCAAATGGCAGTATTACACTAAATATTTTTTTGTTCGAGAATTCCTTTAATTCTTATGCATTATTTTTTTTTTATTTATTTTCAGAAGAAATTGAAAATGCATTTAAAGAATCTTTGATGATCTTTTTGTTATGAATTTGAACATGTATGCTCAAAAGATATAAGCTTTTTACTAACATTTTATTCATAAAGAATTTAATCGAATATTTTTCATATACAGATAAGATGGGAGAAGAATATCACCTTAGGAGAACCTCCAGGTTTTCTTCATTCCTGGTGGTGGTAAGTTCTTTTCTTCAATAATATATATTTTCATACTACAGTCATGTACAATAATAAATATTTTTTTCAATGATATATCTTCTAAAATAATTTTGATTTATTCACTTATTTAATGACTTAGGTAGTTGTGAAGTAAATTTTGCTTTTTTGTTTTTAATACTCAGCCCGGGTTCATGTAAGATGTGTGAAGTAAAGGGTTGAGGTTCATAAAAGATGTAATGTTTTTCAAACCTATAATTTTATTTAATAAGAAATGTAATTTGATTCCAATAATCTTTTTTTGCATATCGCAGACCTCAGAGTTTAATGGCATATAATCTTTTAATTGAATTATCTCAAGTGTTATTAGTTTATGTTTAAGATTTGGTTCTGATTTTTAGATGTTACAAATATCTCTTACACCATATTTAGTGTTTTCCCTCCCATTTTATTTCAAAAGGCATTTTGGGAAGGGGAGTATGATCCTTTCATGTGAAAATTACTGATGACCTAAGTTTTGTGCTGCGAAATGAGCAAAACAGTAGCTATCTCACTATTGGTTGAATCAGTTTGGAAGTTTTTTGTATCAGACCTGGAATGGAGAAGAGAATAAAATTTTATTTAAAAAATTATATAATTGGAGTTTTTGAATGTTACCACAATTGATTTTTATAGGGAAATATAACTGGGAATCTGATTTGCTATACTAAGTATTTCCAGCTTTGAAATATGATTAAAGTACCTTAATTGAAGAAATTATTATACTGTGATTTAAAGCTCAAATTATTAAGAATAGGTTGATAGAAACTCTTATGTCTTTCAGATGTAAAAAAATTTATGAATGATTGTTCTATTATTAATATTATATAATTTAATGAATTGAAGTGATTGGATTGTAAGCAAACTCTCAAGAAACTTGAATTTTCAGAAAAAATGTTCTGATGTAGAGATTACATAATTTGATATATTGTTTGCTTTTTTTTAAATCATTTTGTAAAACTTCACATCTGACGTAACATACATAGATTTGTCATGAATAGCTCTGAATGTCAAAACAAGAAAAGCATGTCACATGACAGGTCTTATAATTGTTTTGAAAAGCTGAAAATATTGTGCAAAATCACAAGTTTGCAACTTTTTAATGAGCAATAGAGCACGATTGAGATTCTTTATTGGTTATTATCTTTTGCATTGATTAATTGGAAAGTAGTAAGAAATTGATAATTCCATGCAGAGTTGTAAAAATTAAATAATTTGTTTGAATATTTTTCAGCTATTTTTATAGATCCTTTAAACCCTCTTTATTATTATTATTAACATTATTGGGCTACTTTTATGAGATGGAATTCTACTAAGCTATTCTGTAAGAAATGAATGATATATAAATGAATATAAAGGTGATTGGGAAGCTGACTTTATATATGAAGAACTATGTATTTAAGATGAGCATTGAACACAATGAATTTTTACGCATTATTAAATAAGCATTTTCAGTACAAGTTTTATTTCAGTTAAACTGATCTGATAGTAATTAATCTCTTGGCATACTATTTAATTCAAATAATTTTTCAAATGGATAAATATACTTCTGGTAATGTATCATAGATGTTACTAACCCTAATTGTATTAGTTGTTGAATGACGTGATTTCTACAATTTTTTACTGTGATACTTTGAAATTTGATTATCATGATGAGTGTAACTTGCCATTTTACTAAACTCAAAATTGTCATGATAAATTACATCCTTCCTTTAAAGCAAAGGGGGGGGGGAATAATATACTTCTTATTAATTTCTTGCATTTTTGATTATTTCATTTGTAAAATAAAAATATTTTTTAAAAAAATTAAGGAACAATAAGCAGTTTTTGAATACTATATAAATTTTCATACAAACACTGGTTTATAAAGAAAGATAGTGATTAATTTTAAGGCTTTTTTTTTTTAAATTTTAATTGTCATTCAAGTAACAATTTTATTAACTATCCTGTGTGATTCTTTTTCACTGTTTGGACAGTAATTAATTAAAATGTATTTTTCTGTGTTATTATCTTCTATTTTTTAGGCATAAATATTTTCTTTGTAGTAAAGATGAAATTTAATTTTTTAATGTAATGGGAGAAAATTAAGAAATATTAGAAAAATAAGAAAGATTCATATGTATAGGAGTTTATATTTTTAAAAACTGTACTATTTCTCATGTTAATTTTCAGCGTTGGATTATAGTCTGTAAAAAGTATGTATGTTTACGTACTTTTTAGTTTTGTTACAAATACTGTATGTTTTTATAGGAGGATAAAGCAGAACAACAAGGACAAAAAAAATATTCACTGTCTTTAATTAAAAATATGGATACTTTTAATTGTTATTAGCTATTAATTTTGAAATCCAGACTTATCTTTGCTATGAGGAAATTTAATATTAAGCAGTGTCATTTATCTTTGGTATTATATATAGACATTTTTTTAAATATTTTTCCTTAAAGAATAATTTTTTGTTACTATTTTGGAAAATTTATGTTTTTATTTTTGTATGATAAAGTGTTAAAGTCCTTAATGAAAATTCTTACGGTGCAATTTCATTTAGGGTGATGCACTTATAGGATACTCTAACAATCATTCTCTATTTTCAACCCTCCTTTTCAACAAATTTTTACAATCATATACATCAGTTATATTTTGTTTTGCATAATATAGCCAAATCTGGCTCTTATGACATTAAATTGTGTCATCAGTCACTAGTTAATTTTTTTAAAAAATATGTATAATGAGCAAAATGAATTCAGCAGTCTTCTCAAACTTATATGAGAATTATAATTTGCCAATCAAATTCAGTCAAATTATTCAAATATTTTTTAAACCCAATTATATCATTTGTTTTTAAATATCAAGTTGGAATTTAAAACATATTTAAAGAAATTTGAAAACCTGAGGGAACCCTAAAGACTATTTTTCTCAAAAAGAGGAATTATTTAGAAATTTCAAGCATTTTTTTAAAAATTCTTGCAATAAAGGAGTTAAAGAATTCCTGTACGTTATTTTGAAATAAATTTGTTTTTCAATGCATATGTGCTTGATTTATTGATATGAAATGGCATTAATTGACAAATACATGTTTACTCAAGTTAATTTTTTTTATCTAGTGTTTTCTGGGATCTATATTGTGCAGCTCCTGAGAGAAGAGAAACTTGCGAACATTCAAGTGAAGCCAAAGCATTTCATGATTATGTATGTCTTTTTTTTCCCCTCCTTTGCTTCCTTCTAACTTATTTAAAGGAATTGTACGTATGTAATTATGTTTGTAAATGTTCCTTAATTTGTTTTCTGCTAAAATTTTTACTTTATTCCTTTCATTTTATATTTTGCTATTAACAAAAAAAAAAATTCTTTCCCTAAGTAATTGATGCTTAGTTTACAAAATGGAATCTACACTGTTAGTGTTTGGTATCACCTGGCTCGAGAATTTATATATTCTTATTTGATTATTATTACAATTTGACTTGTGAAAAGGTTTTGAATGGTTGTTTTAAATGAAAGTAACATTTCAATTCATGTAAACAACTGTCAGTAAAGACTTGTTTTAGAT
>BMAW01000726.1:0-18016 GCA_019974015.1 Nephila pilipes | reverse complement strand
ATAGAAAAAACTGTATGATAGAATAGATATTTCATATATTGATTTTTCTCTCATTATCTAAAAAACATCTTATAAAATGTTGAAGAATAAATTAATTTTTATCCACGCTTGATATATATTTTAGTTTATTTATATTTAGTTTATTTAGCCACTTTTTTATTTTTAGTTTTACATAAATATGTAAAATTAACTCTAAGTCAACGTAAATAATTTGTAGAATGTAACATAACGTAGAGTATTTTATTTGCCCGAAAATGATTCTTAAGGTAAAATAGTTTTCAGGATGATTACTTTCAAAGTTTTTTCAACACAGTATTAAATAATACTAGAGAACTAATAAAAATTAAAGACAATTTAGAAGACAAGTTTATTAAAACTGTATTAAAAATGGCTATTTCAGATAATTGCGAAAAAAATGAAATATCTTTGGGATGAACAACATTTATGATATGCTATTTCGTGCCAAAAGTACAATATTCATTATTCCTTTTATTGGCTAAAAAATTAATGGTTATAGAAATCATTACAATTTTAGCGAATATATATATATATATACAAAACCTTCTTTCCGAATAATTATTTTCTTAAATTAAAAGTTTTGAGATCAGATAGGCCAAAGTAAGTGGCCGCGGTAGCCTAGTGGTCAAGGTTTTGGATTCGTAGCCGGCGGTTTTCGTTCAGTCGCGGGTTCGATCCTTTTGCACCAAAGATCCGCCGTGTAGCCGGGGCTAATGCACGTTAAATCTGCCGGATCCAAAAGTCCTCCCGTTGGTGAGATGTGGATGTTAGGAGAGGGTTCCAGCTCAGGTGTCGTCCTTGTCACTTGACTGTGGTTCAAAATTACGAGGACTGTCGCCAAAAGCCCTAGTTACGACGTTAAAAAAAACTAAACTAAGGTCAAAGTTAATAGCATTGTTGTGTCATAGTTATTTGGTTACGTTGATTGAAAAATATGTGATACTTAGAGAATTATTTACACTATTTTAATTTTGGTTAATTTAAAATGCTAAAGCTGATAATTATAAAATACAGTGCTTGTTGCACTTTCTACGTATTGTGGGGTGCATGTCACACGCAAAAAAAGTATTGGAATGTCCTTGAATGTGACGTTCTAGTGGAACGTTTTCTAGAACTTTGAATATCTCCTCTCTTCGGAAATTTTTTTGATGTGATGGAATTAACCACGCCTCTTCCAAAACCACGGGACATATTCCTTTGTTTTGGCTGGATAACTGAAAATGATTAAACAGTGGTTGATCCTGAGCACTCTAACCGATGTAGGAATTGACACCTGCTAATATGGATACCTGATGTGGGTGTGTGCTTAGTTCCCAGGAGAATCGGACTCTATAAGGTCAAAGTTCATGAAAAACGGAAATGTAGATTGCCCTTCCTCACGAATCCAGATGTCTTTAATGAGGACCTTGTCCGGATGTAAGGGGGACCACTAACGAACTTGCTAAGTGTTGTCGCCGCAGTATAATGGGAAATAAGTAGCTGCGATTATAGATAAGAATAGAATAGAATGAGTGGTTAATATTAGTGAAAATACCATCATTTGATGCACATTCATTTTTTGAAACAAATAGAACAAGAGTTAATCATAATTGTATATACCTGGAGGTTGATAGATGGTGCTCCAAAAGTAGAAGATTTATTCGTATAGCGTTACATGTGTGGGTGGGTTTGTTTCTGACGAGTGTGAAGTGTGTCTTTGTCGAATTGATGCGAGTGTGTGTGAATGAATACATCTAATCTTAAATGAATGCATCTAAACTTCTTACTTAATTCCGTCACCGGGAGCGATACAGGATCGCCACTAAGAGAAAGAAAGCGCTCATTCTTCCCGAAAGATTAGATCTATTCTGTAGCATTGAACATGAAATTACCCTCTGCGGGTCTGTCAACTGTAAATTCAGAGTCCAAGAAGGACTATCTCAAATTAAACCCCCCTGTTCCATGATTTTGGGGATCAGGCAACAATATGTATATGTATGTATACACACTGCTGGTCATTAAAATTGCAATACCAGGAAGGAATGATCTAACGAAAACCGAAATCGCATGAAAGGGAAAAAATGTTAGGATATGCAAATTATTAGAATTTCAGTGCATTTAGACGAAGCAGGAGGGAAGAATGACATCTGCAGCACTGCATAAAAGAAAAGTTTTATAGTGGAATTCTCATTCGGAAAGGGCTTTTTAAGGTCTGAGTGTACTCAGAATATCGTGTTATGCCTCACATGAAAAGAATAAATGATTACCAGCAAGTATCGGAATTCGATAAAGGCAGAATCGTTGCCTATCAAGAGTGTGGATGATCGTTCCAAGATATTGCCAATCGCACTGGTTGAAATTCAACCGCTGTCATGCGAATATGGAATAAATGGGCTGTTGAGAATTGTACTGAACGGGATGTGGGATCTTCACGCCTTTCCATGACTAACGCACGAGAAGACAGATTGGGAGTTCAGCCCAGCAAAACTGTACAACCACATCACGGACCATTAATCAGGAAATGGACATGTTTACAGCGCGTCCAGTATCCGCTCGTATAATGCGACGAAGTTTGCAACAGCGTAGACTGTCAGTACGGCGTCCACTACTTCAGCTTCCTTCGACAATGCAGTATAGAGAGAGGCGGTGACTATGTTGCACCGAACGACAAATGTGGATATAGGAGAAGCACGATATCGTCTTTTCAGAACGAGTCTCGGTTTTGTGTGCAGTAATCTGATGGCCGTATACGTGTAGGAGGCTCTGAGGAGACCGTTAGTCGCCTGCTTGCATTCTATATTGTCATAAAAGCCTTGCACCTAGTGTGATGGTTTGTGCAGCCATAAGATACACGACAAGCACATCTCTAGTTCACATAGACGTTAATTTGTACTCAAATCGGTACACTTCTCACATCTTACGTCCAGTGGTTGTGACCTAACTTGGAGGCCTGCTAAACTCCATATCGAATAAGATAATGCAAGACCACATGTTTCACGTTGTGTTCTGACCATCCACGATACACTGGGTATTCGATAGTTGTACTGGCCTGTATGGTCTCCAGATCTGTTACCCATTGAAAACATCTGGTCATGGGTAGCTGAGAGACTGGCCCGCTACTCCTCTCCACCTAATACTTTTGGTGAAGTGTGGCTTGAACTCGAGTTGCCCGTTTCAATCATCCAAGGCCAGTTTGACTCCTAACCGGGTATAGGTCGTTTTAGCTGCTGAGGGGTGGCCGCTGTTTCTACTGATTTCGCACCCTAGTAAACCCCCAAACTGCTTACAAATTTAATCATTTTGTCTTCATGACATACTGTTTACGTTTATTAAATATCGTTTTTGTATTTGCTTTCCTTCATTGTGTTAGTATTTTTTTCGCCTGAAATATATATATATATATATATATATATATATATATATATATATATATATCTGTGTGTGTACAGATGTATGAGTAAACCCTTAGTAACACGTCATACATCTATGCGATAGTCCAGTTTCTGCCACACTTTTAAAAAATGATTATTAAGAAAATAAATTTAGTGACTTAGAAATTAATAATAAAATTACTGTTCTATGTGAAAACAACAGGATGACAAATTATTAAAATTAAATTTCCTCAAATATTTATTACTCTCCTAACTTTCATAAAAACTCAATTAATTGCAGAGCAGCCACTAATGGATTTAATATTTACATTACAAAAGCAGGTAAATTATTACAAAATATCTTACAAGATGCTATTAATAAACTTAATAAAACTGCAAACATTAAAAAAAAAAGCTTAGATATTGTTAAGAAAATAAAAGACTAAGATTTATTTGTTGTAATTAGTTATTTGTTATTACTAGTTATTATTTTTAAAATGTTATTCCTAGTTATTAGCGAAAACTGTATGAAATATAAAGATAAAAAAAATCTAAACGAACTAGGGGTATTGCCCAAAAGAGATTTGCGAGTAATAAATTGGCGAATAATAACGAAAATTATTTTATGAACATAATTATATTGATAGATATAATTTTCTTGAATAGATAAATTGATGATCTCTCAACTTGTTTTGAATTATAATAAGTCTTTAGAAGATAAACCTAACTTATCTTTTTATCAAACATATTTAAATATAATTTAAACTATGATAATATACAGTGGAATCCCTCTGTATTGATATTTTGGGTGTTGAAATAATACATCGTTCTGAAGAGAATTACCGTTACAGAGGGAATCATCACTTGAACGAAAAGAATTTTGTTCCTCTTATCCAGTGGGATCACCAAGGGTGCTTTGCTTTTATTCACCATTCACTAGCGTTCACGGAAATAATGCTATACATTAAATTGAGTGAGAGCAACATGTTTACAGTGTTGAATAAATTTTACAACCACTTTTTCCCTCCAAGTTTAAGTAAAGTAACCTTCACTTAGATTCTGGCGACGTCATAGCCTGTAAATGTTTATCGCATATTTAAATAATAAATTTTTAATATATAAATAAATAAAACCCAAAAGGTTTTCTGTAAAATGTATTAGATAGTATAAATAAATGAAAATATATAATTTTTTTTGTTACGAAACTTTTTCCTCTCTGAGCGTGTGTAGGAGAGTGAAAATCAAGTCCAATTCAGAAGAAAACGACAAATGATGTTTTATTTAAAAAATCTCACACACACAGGCATCATATCTTGGACAGTAACATATACATAAATACACAGCACTTCCATAGTTTAGTGACACCGAAACATGAATGATACACACTTTTACAGACAGTCACGATTATTTCAGCTACATTCAGATCATCATTTTATTACTCCTCACTGCGGACAGACTATGCAGTAATATTCTGCACTTCCAGAGCAGGATCCATGGATTTCCAGCAAATACACGCTACTTTTTCGTAAATTCATCCGGCACGCTAGACTTCAAGTGCCGATAGCTTTCAATTGATCCCCCGATCAATCTCTGCAACAGGTACTTCAAAGGCAAAGTCCGCTAGATTCCGTCCGAACCTCCAGCAGATTCACTTGACCATGATTCCTCGATCAGTCTACAAAACATCCTTCATAGAACTGGTACCGGACACAGACTAATTCCTGAAACAGACCGATCCCTCGACTGTAGCTCTTGGCATATTAAAACCTTTTCCGGCCAGTGTTACGTCACACCGAAAATTAAAGAAAAATCCGTAACTTTCTTCCTCATTAATTTTTCGTTACGATTCCATCAACTTCGAGTTCTTTCCATTTGTCACCAAAGTAGCCAAGTTTCTCACTAAGTCACCAAATGGTCGCCAAATCCATTGCCAAGCTGAAGGGGTCATTACCTAAACTCTCCTTTTGCTAACTGGTGACATCTCTTTAAATCTATCTTTTCATTTGTAAGAGAAGCGTTGTAGGGAATTATCAACTCATGTTAGTAGTAATATCTATTAATTAATCCTATTTATTTGAAATTCTAAATTTTTTTTATTTATTTTTTTATTTATTTATTTATTTTTGCATTATCCAGAGACTATATCATGCAAAAAGAACGAAGCGCATCTGAAGAATTTAGATGCTCCTCTGGTACATTAGGTAAGCTAGAAATAAAGTTATGCGAAGAATCAATTGAGTACACTGATACTCCAGGAGATAAACTTGGCTTTACCATAGTGGAATCACCCTTTTAATTTTCATCATCGTCCCCTTCTGACGCTTCTACTTCAGCGTTATGTCTTCATCTGTTAGTTCCGAAAAGATTTATGCTTAATCATCGACATTTAAGTAATCTTCAAAATTTATTTCAGTTTTATCTTCGTAATCGATTAAGAAATTTTAAAGATCTTAAATAGTAGTTTTTTCCTCTGAATATTTGCAAGAAGTGTTACTTTGCCTCTCTTTGCCATTTTGAACTAAACCATCTATTTTCAAGCAATTAGATATGGACTGTATTTTCTAGCAATTAGATATGGACTCTGATCCTTTTCAACTTGGCAGCTTCTATTTCGTCATTTAAAGTTGTCTTTATCCTTATTCTATGTGGATAGATATCATTAGAGTTGAAAATATTTTCTATTTTTTTTTTTCAGTTTCTTTAAAAATGTTGCAACAGACGAGTGTGAAAATCCGTATTTTTTTTAACTTGCTTCATACGTCTATCAATATCTTTCATGACATTGAATTTCTCTTCGATAAATTTTTTTTCTCGGAGCCATTTTATCGATTTTCACTAAACAAACTTTAAAATAAACACAAACGCAAAACTCATAAATAAATTAATGAAAATCTTATCGTTGTACTTATCGAGAATTATAGTTGTACTGAATATCGTAATATAGAGCTTTACATTAATGTGAGGGAACTTAAGCCGGGACTATGAAAACATATTGTAGTAGGGAGAATTATCATTATAGGGGATATCGTTGTACCAAGATTATACTCGATATATATATATGATAATTTGTAGTTAATTTCAAAAAAAAATTTCTTTTTTACTCACCTTATCTTTTTGTATTGCAGTCCTGTCTCAAGAAATAAACTGTAGTTTCCTGTTCTTTTACATTAGAATAATTTATTTTACATTAGACACGAGAGAGAGGTAATTACAGAGATTTACAACAGGAAAATAGAGGATTGTAGAAACGTTGCTTCGCCGTCTTGACTACAGCGGAAGAGAAGGGAATTCTCTTTGCTTTGGTTTTATATGCAAGAATATATTCCGATCATGCGTTATTCGAAAGAGGGAGTTCTAGATATTTTAGCTACAGAACCTTATTTAAATTGGCCATTTTAAAAGGTTTATTTACTGTAAAAATTATTAATATATTCATAATGATTTTCTTAGTGTATAGGCTTTTTAAATAATTTTTAAAACTTGTAGGATAAATAAGTTTTGGTTGACTTCTTTAATTTTGTTATATCAATCAATCATTAGTTTGACGGTTAAAATGTCTTAATATTATCACATCATATAGGAAAATTTTAAGTTCGTAACTTTTTTAGTTAAATTTTCTTTAAATATGTGTATTTTGGTTTTTCATTACTTATTGTAATTTTTTATGATTTATGCCCATGCTAAAATTATGTCTAATTAAAATTATTAATTATATAAATACATGTATACACATACTAGTGGCCAAAGTTAGGAAAATTCTTACAAAAAAAGTTATTTTTGTGATTTGATTGGCTTATAATACCAGTTTTTTGGGAGAAATGTCATAAAATTATACATCAATGGAAAGATAATTTAATTATGCTTGTAATGCTGATGTTTATAAAGAAATGTATGTTAGAAGGGCATATCCATAGAGGAAAACTGAGACACATAGAAAAAATGGCACATGCAACAAAAATCTCAGTGTCGGTTAATACAGAATCAGAAAACCCCATTTACGCTTTCTCAGTACCTTCTCTTGGAGTGAAACAGGTTTTTTTTTTTTATTTCCGTTACTGTTGTAATATGGAATCATGATTGAATTATTACTTATATTAAGTTAGTTTCGTTTTTGGTTTGCTTCTAAAACAAGCTGCTTTAGTCCGCTTCATAGATTAAGGTCTGTGCAAATCTCATGTCTATCCAACAATGGGATATGATTATCTTGAAACCACTTTTTTCATGCAACAGCAAAATGAAATTGAGTTGAATCTTAATGAAAAATTAAGCCCGCATTATCCTTGAAAAGATAATCTCAAGAACTTCATTTAATCTCACGTATTTTTCAATTTAATCTCAAGTACTTAATTTATTTGCTTTTAGTATTTAAACTGTCATTAATCACATTAATTCCACCGACATTCATTGTTGATATACAAACCTAGATCATGACACTAATCGGGAATTTAATAGTAGGTGTTATGCACAATCAGGATCTAATCTTCTAATTCACTAGTTATTGTGACATTCTTGGCTCATTTCCGAAAAGCAAATTGATGTCTTATTAACCTTCTAAACACTTTTACTTGTAGCCTACATTCAATTAAAAGAAAAGTACCTAAGTAAACAGTGTTTCCTTTTTCTGGTTATTTAATTAGAACTTTTATTAGAATTAATGTAATGAAACACACTTTATTGCATTACATTGTGGATTAAATTATATTTCCATTGCTTTATAATTTAATTATTTTACTCCAAAAACAGTACAGTTATGAGCCATCAGAGCTGAAAAATGCATTTTTTTTCAAATGGTTTCCTATATATGTGGGGGGGGGAGTGATTTCCTTTAAATCTATAATTTATTTCTTAATGTATCTTATATTTTTAATCGCCAAACTAATGTGTTCATCGATATTTCGTAATCCCATTCCTTTTAATCTTTTAATTTATGCGATTACACAATTTCCAAAAATGCTTAAATCAGCATTTCTCACACTCTAATTTAATAGGGATATTCCCTACAAGACATTCAGGTTCCATGTAAAATACTTAAAAATCCCTACATCTATTACCTTGTAATCTGTATTATCCTTCATTTAACTTCCCAGAAGAAACAAATTGTGAAAGTTTTCTGTCACTTCTCACCTAATTATCCGAGAGAGTGGACATGTGTTTCGTCCGTCACTAATCCCGATGTATCTGTCTCCTTCACGTAAGAATAATAATAAATTCGTTATTCAGTATTTTAAAGTTTCCTTTTTGAGTCGACTGCCAAGACTTAAGTACAGCATATTTTAAATTCAATATTTCAAGAAGTACAGAAGAATTTTATATATATATATATATATATATATATATATATATATATATTATTAATTATTATTATCTTATTTTAGTATTAAAAATACGAATAATTATTTATTTTCTTTTATCTTCTCCTTTTTAAAATTGGAAAATTTGCTTTAAAATATATAATTACTCTTAACATTTTTCGTCCTTTTGTAAAATTAGTACACAGAAATTTAAGTTTATATTTTCAAACTGTTCCTCAGATATTTCAAATAGCTCGCTCCCTTTTGTAAAAAATGTTTATTCCATCATCAAAGACCCATGTTAATGTTTTATTTGATTATGGAATACTTTTTAAAAATTTTGCAGTTCATATGAAAGTAAAAAAAAAAAAAAAAACAATTATCCGTATTTCTTGGAAAGCAATATGTGTCTATTACACTTTGTGAAGGAAAAATGTGGTGAAAGCTTCAGGTTATGTTAATTTTTATTTTTGTTTTGAAGATGATCACTCGGGATAGATGTTTAGGGAAGAGCAGGACAGCTGAAGGTTATTCATCACATATGACGGCTAATGATAAGAATCGGCTGACTTTAAATAAACATCATTAACAAATGCTAAAATAGCAATGGGATCCATCTTTAGCCACCCTAAGCAAATACAAAAATGTTTTGTAATATAAGAATTAAAAATAAGATGCTTCATCCATTCCAAAACTTAAAAATTGTTTTTAAAAATTAACTCGAAATGCGTCGACATTAACTAAACAATAAACTGATAATTTTTTTTTTCTTCAGGATACTATATTTATGTTTTTCTCTAAAAAGAACTAATGTTCCAGTTTTCTTATTATTACTCTTATGGATTGTAATACCGTTAGACTGGTTTAAATAGCGAATTTTAACCTCAAATTGTTACCGGTAATACTACAATATTTTAACAAGTAATTTAGCAAATTATGTTTGTAAAGTTTTAATTATTACTAAGAAATATCTGGATAAAATTTACCAAACATATTAACTGATTATTACGTATATAATGTAATAAATTACAGCTATTCATGTTGATTTATTTGGTTTCAGAAAGCCATAAGTTGAAGTAACCCACAGTATGAAGAAAATAGAGCTCAGTTTGCTTGTGACGTTGGGCTATTCGCTGTTTTCTTTACACTAAACTTGGGGACTTTTAATTAAGATTGATTGCTTTTGCTAAACAACCTTTGCCCAACCAAAAATGAAACGTGAATATGTAAAATGAAAGCAGGTAGAAATGAAGTGAAGCAGGAGATTTAGGAAATATATAAACTCAGACTGAGAGTCGCAATAGAGAGGTACAGGTTGAGTGATTCTAGTGTTCAACAATTGTTCCAGAGTCGGAGTTGAAGTCGGAGCCGGGAATTGTTACAAGTTATCGGCTGGTTAATGTATGCTAGAAGTCAAGATAGCCTTAGAGGTAAGAGTCAGTTAGATTATTACTGGTAGATTGAGTTAATATAGTTAAGGCTCTGTCAGGGAGAGCATTTATAATTGTCATTATATTACAATTATAAATGCTCTCCAAAGATACATTAATACAGTGTTTATTGTTCTAACGTCTCTTTGATCGACTTATTGACTTTTAGTGTTAAAACATTGAGTTTAGCTATGGCACAAGAGGCAAACAGGAATGGTTTGCCGTCATATGCCTTCGAAATGTCAAAACTATACGGCCTTCGAAATGTCAAAAACTGTTTGGAGAAATATATAACTTTGGATGAGTACTAGGAAGAGAAGTTTTAAGAATAATAAATACAAATACAATTATAACTCGATTATTTTTAATTACAATTAAAAATGTATGATACTCTAGAAAAAATATTGAAAACTTTATGATACAGCGGATAATTCAAATCTACGGTTTCCTTAAATTAAACCAATTAACATAAATAGCTGTAATTTAAACCATTATGTGCATAAGAACCCCTTAATACGCAGAATAAATTTTATCCTGATATCTCGGTTATTGCTTAGTTATATGTAAAACTTTACAATATTCCTATGTACATAACTGTAATACATTTTTCCTTTGGTATCTTAAATTACGTTATCCATGAAGGAGAATTAACATTTTAATTAAAAAAAAAAAGATACAACATAATAATCTGCCTCTGGCTCACTAAAAATAATAAATGTTAATATAACCATTACACCAGACTAAGAATATTTTCATCAGGAAAATATAAAATATCTATTTTCACATTGCTGTAGATGATTCGAGTATAAGTTAATTGCAAGAAAAAACTTCCATAAAACTAAACAAATTTATTTAAAACAACGCAGCAAATTTGAAAGGTCTACATTATTAGACTATCTCTGCCTTTCACAACTCACGCACTGGTTTCTCGCTCACCACTGAGCTTCTTGCTCGCATTATGAGCTCATCGTGCTCAAACAGCGCCCTCTGATAGAATGACGGCAGAATGGCATGAGAATTGGCATACTATCGTTTTTTCCTTGTGAACCACTAGATGAGTTCGAACTTGTTTCAACTTTCAAAATAAATTGAAAGAAGCAGTTAATTTTCCGATTCTCGTATCCCTCAAAATTGCAACAAACCACTAAAGAGCGTTTTGTGCTTCAAAATATGCTAATTCTTCATTATCTATTTCAGTGCATTCGAGAAGTGGGTCAGATACGCCGGGGTATCAGAGAATTCTACGCTGGTTTCCCCTAATTTAAGAACAATGCCTCGTAGACCAAGTGCTTCACACAATATCGGGATAGTTTGGGAATGTTTGGCATTTCGCACACTGAAATCAACAGTCTTTTTAGTCTCAGAGTGGATATTCCGCAATCAACCACGTGCGAGATTTTATGACAGTGATTACGTCCGTAACTGCAAGATATTCTATACGAACATCGACAGGGAAATGAATTTTCCAACCTCTTTGGAAAGGATCGAATTATCGTGCAAATGTCTATCATGTAGAACAAGCATATCAAACTCTCGGCCTACGGACAACATTCGGCCCACAGGGGATACATTTTCAGCCTAAAAACATAACTACATGAAACAAAAAATTTCATGCAGTTATGTAGCTTATCGTAGCCTAATTTTTGAAGTTCATAATTATACGTTGTTATTAATAATGAACCACAACTTTAACCAATGAACTATTAGTAATCATGTTGAACTATGCAGCATTTCCTTATCGATAGTGAAGAATATTTTTGCAGCCGATAGTAAAATAATACCAACCACGCTATTAGTCTTCTTCTGTATCACTTGGTGTCCTTAACAATACATATATTCCACTTTCAGATAACAAGAAAAATATTTTTAATAATATGGACAGTAATTATGTGTCTATGGTAAATTAATGACATAGAATATGTGCACACCAAATTTCTTGTACCCAATAATCTTCATTAGTTTTTACGTTATGTAAGTTTAAATTATACAAAAAAATAAAAGAAAAGAAAGAAATCTGATTCCAAAAATAGCACAAGTAATCAACCAGAATTTGATTTGCAGCATTACAATTTTCAGCCCTTTTCTAAATACATTACAATTACGAAAACGATTATTATAAAACTACAAACGATTTCATTCAAACAAATATAGTTAATAATTATTACATGGAAAATGTAAAATTAATCTATTAAACGATATTTTGAGAAAGGTATTAGCTGAAATTTCCAACAATATGTAAATGGTTATTTCTTAAAATAATTTCATATACAGGCGGGAGAGTAGATTATATTACATAATTTAAATGCAGATATAAAGGAAATTATTGTGGCACTAGAAAAATGAATAGACATGTTCTGATTTAAACAATATTAAATTACATTTTAGCTCTGTTCATATGTTCAATTCTTTTTAGCAATAGAAGTAACTAGCAGACGAAATTCTAGGAACAGTGCGTTCCCTGAATTTATCCCTTCACAAAAACAGCTGTTTTTTCTCCACATATTTCCTTTGAGTAATATCTACGCAGCTGCAACTTCGATTTAATTAATTAATTTTTCTATGTATAGATACAAGCAGAGAAATGGAAGCGAGAATTTTATTTAAAATTACATTTCTTTTGACTGATTTTAACATTTAAACTCCTGTATCAAAAGGATCTGATAAGTTACTTGAATTCAAATAATATTTCCATATAATAGATGAGTAAAAAATTTTCATTAATATTTAATTTAACTGATAACATCTTATTGTTTTTAATAATTTCTCAACTCTTCTACACACAAGTCTTTTTATTCAGTTATTCATACGTTTAAGATACGTGAGGTAAAGAATTCGCGATCCGCGTATTTCCAAATAAAACATATACGTGAAAAAAATAATATTGTTCATTTAAGAATCTTTAAAAAAAAGTTTGGTGAAAAATAAAAAAAGTATTAATTATTTCCTCAGATAAATCCAAGGATTAATCATCTTCCTCTTTTAATTTAGAATGGAATGTCTATGTTTGATGTCTAATTGTTAAAATACATACCCTTTTTAAGTATCTCATCCGCTTCCTTAAGTAAAAACTTTTATATGAAACTTGAACTTTTTCAAAACGATTTTGATACTTAGATATATTATATAAATTTCAATAAAATTATAATAATAGGAATAAAAATATTTTCTAATAATCTGTAGCTGAATAAAATAAATTAAAGGAGGCTAATAATGTTATCCTATCTACATTATATATCAACGTAAAACATTTTTGAGAAACGGATATGTGTGTGTGTGTAATTTTACTTGAATTAGTTTTCAGTTTGTCTATTTTATTGATTTTTGGTGGACAATTAACAAAATTTAAAAAAATTAACCATTTCATAAGCAATACTTTTTCATAAAGCTCAATTTTTATTTCCTCACTTATTTTTCTTATTTTGAATAGTGCAATATTTCCTTTTAATTATCTGCCTTCTAAATTCACCATATTGATTTTTTTCATCAACAAAAAATTATGTTATCTGTTTATTTTAAAACATTATAGCTTATTATAACATCAAAGGATAACCCCTAAAAAAAAATTTTCTGACACATTAAATCCACGGTTTCTGAAATATAACTCTTTCCGAAAGAAAGTCGAAATTGCAGAAAAATAGAATGTAACTTTTTTTTTTTCTTTTTCTGTTCTTCTTGAAACGATCTTACGCTTGTTAAGTAAAGGTAAAAAAAGTAACACATTTATAGAAGTAAAAAGAATGTGAAAATTCCAACCTGGTTAGAATAAATCACATAACAGGATCTTCACAACGGATTGATACAAATTTTTATTTTAACATTCTAACCAACTATGGAAATAAAAAAAAGAAGGATGAAATAATAGTAATAACGTGTTAAAGATTTAAACTTCTGGGAATCAATACTCATTTTCATTTTCTTATTTGTATTTGGATAGCTGAAACAGCAGTTTTGCTAAAAATAACTTGGTTTATAAACAAAAGCAAAACGATGGGCAATAATGGTGGAACCTTGAATTCTTGATCTCTTTTAAAACACCTGTTGTTCTGTGATCGTGCTATATGTATTAAGTCTACGAAATTTCCTGCATGCATTTCGGATTCAAGGTTGAGAATAGAACATTTACCCTTTTGTTGTCCTTTGAATTAGCCTGTTTTCTCCATGTAACAATTTCCTTTGACAAAAAAAAAAGAAAAAAAGAAGAGAGAGAAAGATTTGTGTCTTTTGTTTCCAGTTTTGAGGAATGGTACCTACTTCCGCATTATTTCAAGCCCCAAAACGCATGCGGATATTACAACAACATACAGATCTGTTGTTATTTAAATACTCTGAAATTTTATTGCATTTTTTTTTTTTTTTTTTTTTTTTTTTGGAAATGAGTCCCGGGATTTGGAAACACGACCTTACGACTGGAAACTAATCTATGTTCCGAAATCTCGTAATAGGAAAGTTCTTTTGTAGTCAAAAGAACTTGAATGCTGAATTTTTTTCTTGGATGTTGCATTTCAAGCCCCCTTTTTAACATATGTTCATTAATTTAGTCTAAAAAACTTAGTCCTTAAAAGTTCCCTAAATTGTCATCCCCCTTAAAAAAAGAAATAGAGAATAAGTAAAAAAAAAAAACCTCACAAACAGAAATAAGGTAAAAAGATTGAAGAAGTTCTATGCAAAGAACAGATTTAGCCCCCTTCCCAAGGTGCGTTTTTTTTTAAATAAATTACTTTATTAAATATAAGAATTAAAGTAAACGATGAAATGTCAAGAAATAAACAATAATAAACTTTTCCGATATTAAAATTAAAGGAAACGATAAATTATTAAATTGAATATATTTCGCTAAATGTAGTTAAAATTAAAGCAAACGATAAATTATTAAACTGAATAAATTTAAGGTAAATGTAATTAAAATTGAAGCAAACGATAAAAAAAAATTGAAAAGTGATTTGGTACGCCAAAAATGATATAACTGAAATGAAAATGAAACAATAGCCCCTTGGGTGAAATGAAAAAGAAACAATAGCCCTAAAAAAATGCGAACAAAGCGAAAGTTATGAGACCACTAACTCAAAAATCTCATTTTTCGAGATCTTTTTTAACACTCTTTCAGCTGTGGGATACGATGAAGCTAAAGAAAATTCAATGTCGGTTGACATTGAATTTTCACTAATGACTTAATGCATCTGACCATACATAAATGTCTGTATTTTGTCAACTAATAGATTTTTTTCTCATTTAAAACAGATTATATGTATAAAGGAATGTAAAGTTGTCGAAATGTGTTGAGAATTGTGTGTTATCCTTTTTCGGGATCCATTAAACTTATGACATTTTTTTTAAATTTTCATCTATTTGTCTCTTACTCAATTCAAATCAAGTGAAGTTAGTGGAGTTTTATTGATTATAATATTTACTAGGAAAATAAACTATTACTCGTTATATTTGAAAACCAAAATATAATTTATTGGCATCACATTCCAATAAATAAAAAAATGTGAATGAAAAAGTCTTAAAATATAATTATACAAATAAATGCATCAGAAGATACAAAATATATTATAAATATTAGTTGATTATTGTTGTATGAACCCTTTTATAAAATTTTGTTTATCTTCAAACATTTACATTTTATCTTTAGGTTAATATATGTTAGTTTTTCAGTTGTCAGAGAATAACTCCACTTACTTATGGTATTAGTTTGTAGTTCAGGATTATTTATTACTTTTAAATATTTACTTTGCTTACAATATATAAAAACACTCATTTTGTCAGTGAAAAAATTTTTTTTTGTTGTTGAAAGTTACTCTACTTCAGTTACTTCACTGATTTGAATAATTAGTTTATTATGAATTGAAATATATCAAATACCAACAGCTGCCTATAGATGAAATTTTTTTTTTTACTTTCTTAGAGGCCTATCTTGTAGTTAGAAGCTCTTATAAAGTGAGCTCAGTCTCCTTTGCATAAAAAGAAAATGAATAATCTGATAAATATTCTTATGGTAGAACGTATCATCTAATTAATTATTGCTTTTTTCAGCCTCTCAGGAGTGTAACTTTTTTTGGTAAATACAGGCATCGTGACCGAAATGTACCCTTGTGAACTTTTTCTCTCTAATTATATTTACTGTCTTTGGTAATCAAGGGTGAAGCTCCCCCGGGATACCCTTGAGATCATTCTCTACTGTCGATATTTCTTCTTGTCACTTTATTTTTATCTTTTTTTTAAATATCAAAATCGCAGAAATACCTTGTTTGGCACAGCATAGTCCCAAGTGGCCCTTATGCCATTAACATTCACCAACGCTCCCTCATTCGCGTTTTTCAGGTTAGCTGATAAAAAAAGCGATCGAAATCCTTTCCACTTATATTCAACTGAACAGAATTTGGAAGTTACACATTCTTTATAACGCTTAAATCATTTATATTAGGGATACCAGGACATATGGTGAGTAGTAAAATACTAAGTTTAAGTCTTCTTGTGTGTGTGTGTGTGTGTGTGTGTGTGTGTGTGTGTGTGTGTGTGTGTGTAACATGTATGTTTTCATTTATTAGTGGATCTTAGTGTTTTCTTGTGTATAATATGTCTTTAATCAATTTATAGGAACTAAAAGTAATAGCTTTTAGTCAAGTAGTTATTTTGTCTTCTTAGTTGAATATGGACATGATTTTGGGACATATGTTACATTTAAATTTCTTATAAAAATTACACATTCCTTAAATATAGAATATCTAAATCTTCATGTGTGGCGGCAATTACTTAAAATAATAGACCAACTTTTTGACTATCACAGTATATTTTGAGTATAGAACTTAATAATCTTAAAATTTTAATTTTTCTTTTCTGAAAAATCATTTCTATAGACTAGAATTATTACATGGGAAGAAAAACATTTTAGTTCTTTACATACACAGGTATCTTTGGAAATTATAATAGGGTGGAACTAGATATTGCAATGGTTTTGATAGTATCTAAATGTAAATATAAAAGTCTTATTTATAAACAGCTAAAGGAAAACCTTGATTAAGGAGAATTATTTTCATTCTTCTGTGAATAATTATTTGGCACCAAAATAAATACTCATGACTCACTATTAATTTCTGAAAATATCCTTAAAACATGGTGCATGGAAGTACGATATATTCATAATTTTTGCATGTTCTGATACTTTTAAATAGTCTGAGTAATTCTTTTCACTTGAAATAAGGTCTAGGAGATTCAAGTAGGCTTTATTTTAAGTTAAATTACAAATGAAACATGAGTTTATTAAATGAACAATTGTTCAGGAAAACAATAGTCTAAATATTTTCCTTTTAAAAACTCAATGTTATTAAATGTCCTGCACCATAAGATGCTTATCTATATCTCTCCTTACTCTAAAACAGGTCATCAGGCAGAATTTCTCCTGGCATAAAATTAAGCCTCTTGAGAAACAGATTATGCTGCCTCATTCTCCCAAAACAAGGTCCTTGAAGAGGCCGTTCTTTGAATAGAAAGTGGTTTTTAGGGTATAAAATAAAGTTGCTGTATCGTCTGATGAGAAAGTGTGTAACACAAAAACCTAACATCATCTTTATAGTAATTTACCTCAATGTGACAAAGAATTTCTACAGTACTAGTCATATTACATAATTTATAATAATATTTGAAGAGTAAAATGTGCATAATTTTGTAATGTCAGAAACCAACTATTAATTCGTTTTTATTTCTAGTTTCTTTTCTGGTGCAGTTAAAAAGTCTGCTTTCCTTTTCCTTGAAATTCTGTTACTTATGATGGTTAATCTCTAAGTGCAATATAAATGATATATTCCCAATATATTAAAATTAGGATATATTTAATATGATATATTATTATTATATTTAGTTATACGAAATATTTAATTCTCGGAAGAGATATATTTAATATGATAAATTACTGATATAATATTTGTCA
>BMAW01000721.1:0-11759 GCA_019974015.1 Nephila pilipes | reverse complement strand
TAACATTAGAAAACACGAAATTTTTACAACATTTAAATCAACTATAGTTTAACTTCCGCATTAGTTTAAAATTATGCACCCATCATTGGAAATTTTCAGAGAATCTGGTATTGCCATAAAAGGATGTGTGTTATGCTCTAATAGTTTTGCATAATCAATTAAAATAGGACTTGCTTGCTTATCAATTTTATCACAATTTTTCAAAGAATGAATGTAAAAATGAATTTTCTAAATTTATTCTACAACGGATTTGATTTCCGCAATAAAAAAAATATGCTGAACTCCAAGAAATTTTATAATATATGTAAAATATTTTAAATATTGCTCTTTGTTACACATACGAAATTTACCTCCGATTAAAATTAATTCATGGTAAGGCTACAAACCCGAAATAAATTTAAATATTTTTAATTAAAATGTAGTCAAAATTTAATTGTTTGAATTAACAATTTCAAGTTCTGAGACATTGATAATTTTCATGATTTGCTGTTTATTATGTGATTCTTTAAGATACTTAATATACAAAATTTTTGTCATTAATACAAACAAGAAATTAACAGGAACCTATATCTTTCTCACCTTGCTATAGAAACAAATCTATGATAATTTTATTTAGTTTTTATTTACTCAACGTAAGTTTTCCCCCTACAACAGTAAAATCTGCATATCGATATGGTATGAAATGATAAATAACTTAATTCACTATTATTATTTGTAATACATATTTGCTTCCAAGCAGTTATATGAATAATATCAATCTAAAATTAATTTTTGGTGCTATTTTAATACAGCACCTGCTTTTTATCTGGAATATTTTATACAGTAAAAATAATAAATGAAACTTTGAATAAGCAAATAGAGAGATTAAATTAAGTAAAACACTTTTCTTGAAATAATTCTTAAGTATTTGGGATAAAAAAAAGTTACGTCTTTCAACTAACATTTCAGCTTAAAGAGTAAAATTATAAATCGATAAATTAATGTAATGTTCTATTTATATATCTTTTTAAACACCATTAAACTTTTTCTTGACATTGTATCATAAGTAAGCCCATACTATTCTTTTGTGAACTCAAAAACTTTCCATCCCCCTTCAGCGTTTTGTAACAGAGTTTCCTAAAAGCGTATTCAGCAAAAGGAACTGTAAGCTTTCAAAACTCAGGAAGGCCCTCAGGCTTTGACCATGTCATATTTATGGATTATTTGGTTCTGATTATACAAGGAAGCAAATGTGAAATATAAAATCATCAAATAACTTACAATAATAGAAAAAGGCGTGATATTTTACGCTATTATTAGACACTGAAATAGTAAATCATATTTTTTACAATAAGAAATCACAATTACTTACATCAAAGTCAAAAGTAAATAAGGTTTAAAAAAGAACAAAAAAAAAATTGATGCAACACATAATCGAAAAATAAATTCAATCTGTGCTCTGAAAATAAAAAAGTACATAATTTAAAATTCAAAATTAGATTTTAAGAAAGGGATTGGAGAAAATTTGCCAACATACATTTGTACGTCTTAAAGTACAAAAAGAGCTCCAGTTTATTACAAAAATATTTAGGATTTATTTATTTTAATGGGTTTCTTTTCGGATAAATTTATCTCTTGTTTAGTACATCATCAATAATATTTTATTGCTGGTCCTGGTGAAAGAATAATACTTGGATTTTGAATTACAAATATATATAATAAAGTGTAAAATTGTATCATGAATGCATTTTCTACCTTTTAACTGTATTTCCACTATCATTTGTACACAATAAATATTCCACGAAATGTCTGAAAATAAAGTTTAACTATTTATTTTTAAAATAATTGTGAAACTTCTCATTAATCATCAGGCTTTCAAACCACTTATTTTCATTTGCTTTCCTTTTTTATACGTTTTGAAATGCAATGATTTTGATATTGCTATGAGTCGTCTTTTTCTGATATTACTTTTATTGTATTAAATATTTTTTTCGATTTCATACAAAAATTTTGCATATAACGTAAGTTTTGACAAAATGCATTCTCTGGTGCTCCAAAACGGAAAATATACTTCAGAATGTATTGACATCGGTCATTTATCAACGTCATATTTACAAGCAACATGAACCTTGTCGGCGAGGGAATTCATAATTATTAAGTAATTTTTATCTAAGGTCAAGTATCGAGGGATACCTGAGGTGGCATTCAACTGTTCTAACTTCCACACACCGCAAAAGGGTGGTTGACTGCTTTACCAGTATTTTGTCTCATCAGGATACGAACCTAGTCTAAACTGAAACAACACCTTATGATCATGATTATTTGGCTACAGCAGTAGTAACAAAAAAAATGGAAAACATTACTTAAAAACTACGCTATTTCAAAACAAAACCCACCGTTTCTGATGATATTCAGTCAAAGTATTGCTATGAACGGTTAGTTCTCAAAGTCGGACAATCTGGTAAGATAGGTAGCGGAGTTCAATACCAACGTCGACAGTAAAATCTCAGAAATCATTCATAGTAATATTTTTCGAAACAGGATGAATTAAATAAGTGAAAGTTTTATATCGTAAATATTTCAAAAATTTATGTATAATACCTACAGAAAGTGTGATATCTAAATGGACAAAACACAGAAGGAAGAAATTTCTAAGCACTCGCGCGAATATTTAGTAAAATCGTCATAACTCCAAGGATTTTATACAAGTACAATTCACGAGGTAATGAAATATGTAGTACTTGCGGCAGTGTAAAAGGTTGGAACATATTCTTTTGACCTATGCAGAATAAATGTTTCATAGAAATCATCTCTTTAATATATTCTTAACGGATCTGCTCAGAAATATCACTTTCAGACAATACAGCAGCTAATGAAGCAAGTGTTCAGAGCTTTGTCACAGATTATGGAATTCTTTAATATCAACTGAATAAAAAGAATATTTTTAAAAGGATAACAGCTTTTGTAGCTCTATATCCCATAAAATCAAACAAAATATTTTTCTCCTTTTAAGGTGGTTTTTAAAATGCATTCATTGCCATAAAAATGTGCGCACTAAGAAGTAAGAGTGGGATTGTTATGAAACTTGGCATGAAAGTACGTGTAGTCAGAGAAAAAATTATTAGAAATGCAGCGTGATTGAGGATTGTGTAATGTCTCCAGAGGGCGATGAACTTCGTGCTCCTTCGATTATAAAACAGTTAAGCAGAGCTTGTCGGAGTGAATTTAATTTCTTGTATAGGCCACCATCAGAGACAATATGAGCAACTGTCAGAGTTCGAGAGAGGAAGAATCATAGGTATGATAGAAATAGGGTTATCAGCTCAGGGAGTAGCTCTCCACCTAATCCGTTCTGACTTTACTGTGAGGAGGTTTTGGGACCAGTGAACAAGATAGATGTCTTTCATCCGGTAATCAGACTCAAGACGCCCTCGATAGATCAATAGTCGAGAAGAACATCACATCATACGGCACGCACACATAGCGTCAACTGCCGCATAATCTACCATCCATACGCATACAGGATCTTCATCTATGAGCCTCTGTGTCAGTCTTTAACATCGTAAGGCGCCTGGTTGAAAGATAATTGACATCGCAGCACCCATTTCATGTAGTGCCATTGACACCCACTCATCGTTGCTTTCCTTTGGAATTGTGTCGCTCTCGAAGAAATTGGTCCGCAACCGAATGGAATCAGATTGTTTTCAGCAATGAATCCAGATTAAATTTGGGCAGTGATGGTAATAGTAAACATATGTTGAGGCTCCGTGGTAAACATCTAAATTCTGCCTTCACCATACAGCGACACACCACTCCCACAACTGATGTGATGTGTGCCTTCGCATTCGACACTCGGTCACCCCTAATATTGATCCACAGCACCATGGCAGCCCAGAGGTATGTTGGGGATGTTCTTCAGCCACTTGTGCTGCCACTCATGGCATGACACACAGGAGTCATTTTTCACCAAGACATACTTAGTCAACACACAGCAAGTGTTTCACAGGACTGTCTCCGTTATATTTCTATCCTACCCTGGCCTGCTTCATCCCCAGATTTGGCATGGGTCTAACACATCTGACATAATTTGGGACGAGAAGCTGGACATTCTCTTAGTTTGGTCAAAAAAGAAGAGTATACAGTTACTGTGGAATGAGATGTATTAGGACAAGGACATGTTTGCCTCAATACCCGACCATACCACACCATTAATTTATACTAGTTAGCCCAACAGTGTACTAAAACCTTCATTCATTTTTAATTTTTCCTGCAATAAAACATTATTTTGCTTTGATTTTGTAATAATTTACATCAACGTTGTACTTATGTGTGTAAAATTTTATTTTATTCTAACAACTCTTTCTACACACACACACACACATATATATATATATATATGGGGGTGTAATAAATCTTAAAATCAAATCTATATGTTCCTATAGTGAATTATTGTAGTGGGAAGTTCATTTTATTTCGTGATACAATTCCCTTTGAACTTTTAATGTATTCGATGAGTAATGCAATTCTTCAAGATTCAGCATCTTCCTTCGTTTCAAAATGGTTCAGATAACCTCCAGTAGACTTTTTGTCTCCGTATGAAATATTTTAAAGATTCCTAAATCTAACACCACTTGATCTGAATAATTCTTGCATTAACTTCCCAAAAATTGAAAATTGCGTTGTCTTCTTACTTAGCTAATGAGGTTAAAAGTTGCTTTTTGCGCCCGCAGCCAATTTCATGATGTTTCATCTCTCTTCCATTTTGAACATAAGATTATGGGATTAAATGGGATTAAAGTCGTATATTCCAAACGGCCATTCAATGCTTTGAATTGCTTGGTACTGAAGATAATCTTCCAAGATGTGGGAGGCTTCTGTGGCGTTGTCGACTACTTGCAGAAATTTGTTACCTGTTTTTCCATAAGCATCAAGGATGTCATATCTATAAACGTGAGGATACACAATTCTACGTCTAAATTATTATATAGATATTTGGACCTGGGAATCTGTGCATCCACGCAAAGTGATATTACCCAAAACACGCACACTGTCTCCTTTGTATGGATTTCTTTCACGAAAACTCGATGGAGTGTAATGTGTTGCCGTTTCTCTTTTCATCAAATAGCAGAATTTTTCATTTGGAGGTTAAATCTTGATTTATTCGTGAAGAAAACAGACTTCCATTTATCATCCGTCAAATGGACATGCTGAAAAGCCCAATTGAAATGTTCATTCTGTGACATAAAGAAAGTGGCCCACAAATGTCTACAAAATAACGTTTTGACGTCTAATGCTGAAATTTCTGAATCAGTGGTTTCAAATTGCTGCAAAAGTTTCCAAACGCTAAATGAATTCGCGTGTAGTCATCTGACCATCTCTGAATGCGATTGCTTCCAGTCTCACAATAGATCTTCATCGCATTTCATCCAGGCAAATGACGCCTAGAAATGATTTTAACTCTATTCATCTGCCCCATATATCTTATTTCACTATTACAGCGAAATACGGTTTTACTCAAGCTTATATTTTTCTGCTCCTCCTAGTAGACAAATTTCGATTGCTGCGCTATTATTTTGAATGCTATCGATTTATTTAGCTCCATTTACTTAAAAATAAATTCGAGTTTAATAAGTATTATTTAATTTTTATCATTATTGTTATTTGTCTTTAATTTTTCAAAACCAGTATATATATATACATATATATATATATATATATATATATATATATATATATATATATATATATATGTGTGTGTGTGTTTGTGTGTACATCATAACATAAAAAATAACCATGAAGGAAATGTTCGATGGAAACAAGAATTGGCGGATAGAATAATTATGTACAGAATAGAAAATGATAAAAATTTCAGAAAAATTGACTGATTTATGTTAGAATTTTATAGTTACAAATTAACGAGCTCAATAAGGTTTTGACCCACCTTTAACCTGGATGCAAGCTTCCACATGACATGGCATAGAAGGATAGAGATCCCTGACGGTCTTCTGCGGTACGTTCAGCCCCAAATTTGCTCCAATTGTCGGACTAGGTTATCAGCATTCCCTGGTAGATGCAGTCGTCTTCCCACCATACCCCAATCATGCTCGATTGAAGAGAGATCTGGCTGGCCAAGGAGATGTTTATCAAGCTGTAAAACAGTACATAGTAAAACGTAACGAATGTGGTCTGGCATTATCGTGCTGATAAATAAGGCAATGGTATTGCAAAAGGAACGTAGCAAAACAAATCTCCGAATATCGCCGACATACAGCTGTTCTGCAAGTGTGGCTCGAATAACGACCAAAAGGTTCCGGCGATTATAGGAAATGGCACCCGAATCCGTAACTCCAGGTTGAAGGCCTGTGTGGCATGGAATAGTGAAAGCAGGATCGACACGCTTCCCTGGGCGTATCCAGATACATCTTCAATGACCGTCAGGACAGAGATGGAAACGGGATTCGTCGCTAAACACTATATTTCCCCAGTCAGAATCATTCAAACCTGATCTTGCCAAGCACTACTGTAATTTTGTGCAACAGTGTGCATGCGTGAGTGGCAGATGCCTTAGCCCTCGGTACGAGCTTAGATTTCGCTCTGTCAGCCGTCTGTGAAGGGTAAGGGCGGACACACATGTGTGGCTCGTACGTCTGATGGTTGATAACGATGAATCATTCACTGTGACAGCTGATCTGACAATCACTCTGTCCTTCCGATCTGCTGTAGCCGCTACCATCATGACGTTGAAATCTGCCATTGTCCACCCATTCTTGCCAGTATCTTCTAATCGCCACATCGCTTCGATCCATCTGACGAGTGATTCTCCAATTTGCCCAACCTGCCTCTTTCAATCCAATGATACGACCTCTTTCAAACTCTGACAGTTGCTCGTAATGAGCTCGAATCCTGTGGCGAGATATTTTTTCAGTCGTTCAGTCGAGGTATTGTTTTAGGTATATTTTCAGTTCGTACCGAAATCGCAATGTAACAAAAAATTTGACCATCCGATTTAGAATCGCTTCTTCTACCTGCTGAGTGCGCAGTTCTGATGCGCTGGACCTCTGCTGTTCATTCATTGCACACCAAATTTTAATCATTTGCATGTAAGGTAAGGTCCAAATGCCTTTGCATCCAATATTTCATTACAATTGGGCAAAGCTTTCTTTGTGCGTCGTTTTTTTTGTTATTGATAGTATACTGCTGTTTGTAGAAAATGCAACACCATGAAAGAATCATCAGAATCAAATGAAATTTAATGCAGAAACGACTTGTACTGATACAAATAAATGATGAAATTTTCAAAACAAAAGAAACAAATTAAGCGTCCGAAATCAGTATTTGGTGCAGCCACCATGCGCTGCAATAAGTGCTGCTATACGACGTGGCATGGAGTCCAGCCACCATGCGCTGCAATAAGTGCTGCTATACGACGTGGCATGGAGTCAAACAGATGTTGAATATCTGCTTGAGGAAGAGAATTCCATATCGCTTGTATGCGCAACCAAAGTTCGTCTTTGGAAACTGCAGGACGCGAATCACGAGCGAGACGCCGACCAACCATATCCCACACGTGCTCAATAGGCGACATATCCGGTGAATAAGCAGGCCAAGGAAGAAGTTGCATGCGTTGTGCTGAACAGAAGTCTCGAACAGTCCGCGCAACATGTGGGCGTGCATTATCCTGCTGAAAGATAGCTCCAGGGATGCCTTGAAGGAAAGGAACGACTTCGGGCTGTAGCACTTCACGGACGTACCTGTTGCTATTGAGATTACCCTCAATTCGTATCAAATTGGATCGTCCATGATACGAAATCGCACCCCAGACCATAACTCCGGGTGTTAGACCACTATGTCGTTCAATAATACACTCAGGAAGGCAGCGTTGACCGGCATAACGTCTAACACGAACACGGCCATCATGGGTCCACAAATTGAAGCGTGATTCATCTGAAAAGACAACTTGGTGCCAATCAGCTCGCCTATCTCTGTGCTCAAGAGCCCACTGCCGACGCAGCCGTCGATGATTCGCCGTGAGGGGAATCCTGTATAAAGGCACCCTTGCACGCAATCCACGGCGCAGCAGACGACGACGAATTGACGAAGCCGACAATTGTACACCTGTAGCAGTAGACCAACGTGCTGCCAGCTGCCTGGAGGAAACTGTGCGATCATTCACCGCCATGCGGAGCAGGTGTCGATCATCGCGTTCTGACGTCACCTTCTGTCGTCCAGTGCCTGTTTTTCGAGTTGTTCGGTGCTCGTCGGTCCACTGCTTCCAAACTCGCATCACTGTGGAACTGTTCCGCTGCATACGAGCTGCTATTGCGCGATAGGAAAATCCTCCTTCTCGAAGGCCGATTATCCTCCCTCGTTCAAACTCCGTAAGTTGCTTGAATTTCTTATTCTTCCGTCGTGGAGGCATACTCAGGTCTCACTAAACGTTTGCCACTAACAAATAATCATAGACTTTTTTCAACGTCCCGCTACAGCACTTTATTTATACGCTTTCAGCATCAATTCAGAGGGCGCTGCGCGCGCCGCGCACGCGCGATGGCTCTGAAACTTTATTAATTTGCATAATATCCTATAATTGACATTTGCTGCGAATTTCATTTGATTCTGATGATTCCTTCATGGTGTTGCATTTTCTACAAACAGCAGTTTATATATATATATATATATATGGTTCTTTGTTCCTAAGTATCGTTTTTGTGCTGAGAACTCAAGAACTGCTAGAAGGAGGTTGAAGATGTGAAGCATTTATACACTTTTGACTTTTATCTATTTCAAAAACAGAAAAATCCCTTTAAAGATCACTTTTATTTTGACTAGGATGTGAAAACTGCCATTAATGACTAGTGTGTACAACAACACTGGTTATGAACCGTTTGCCTGGTAGTTACACGTTGGAGTTAAGTTTCGAAGGAAATTGAAGGAGATCATGTCAATAAAATGAACATTGTATTACACTGAAGACATATGCAGACTTTAGATACAACAAGAAAAATGAAAATCAGGTAACAAATAAAAGTTTGTGGTGATAAAAGTATTATTTTCAATCAAGACTCATTAGTGAGTTTGATATTGGAACTTTAATGTTTCATTGTATACGGAGATTAGTTCGTTACGAGAACTTCCGTTTCATTATACGACTTGCGTTAGAAATAAAAATTACAATTTTTCTATATCTTTTCTTATTGAGTTCAAATTATTTTTTGAGATTTTGAAGGTGGATCCTTTTCTTTTCAGATTGTGTAATAATTACCGAAATACATAGTAATAAAAAATTACTTTAAGCAGAATTGAACTTTCTATCGAGAGATATAGCGAGCTAAATAAATATTTCAAAACAAATGTAATAAATAATCTTATAAATTTACATATTTTAAGGTGAGGTAAATAAATAACTTTTCTAATTAAATGTTTAATTTCTCTGTTTGTATTAGTTCATTATTTATTTCATACTGCACTTCGTCAATCATTGTTACAATATTAATTGAATACTACATGAAATTACTTTATACATTTAAAATAGATTTAATTCTTACCATTGATGCTGAAGTCCATAACTTTTTTTGTAAAAAACATTGAAATCTTTTTTTTTGTCTCGTACGTTGTACTTTCTCCATATTCAAAATATTTCATAATATTGAATGAGCCACGAATGCTCCCTTACCTTGATCAGGAATCAAATAGTTGCTCTGGTGATACCAGTCGTTACCTCTTGCTTTATAGAATTTCCTGCTCAAAGTGACTGTTTCTGGAATGTTCATCCAAATCGGTCTCTTTAATGTAAACTCCGAACTAGTTACTCACCATTTAATAAAGGATCATCTACTACTGAGGCATTGGATTCCAATAGTGATTTATATTGTCCCATTAAGAGGAATGGATAGTATTAATGATTGCTGAAGCTTGACTTCAGAGAAATGTTCATCCTAGGGTATGATCCTATGCGTTGATCTATAAGTGGTTGAATAGTATTGAATTGTCCTGTTTTTGTATAGACTTGGTGATAATAAAAGCAGTTTTGTATTGTATTGTCTACATTTAAAATTATTTGTTTACAAAACACATTTTTCTCTTGCAATTTTTATAAAATTTGTAGAAGAAAAATATTGATAAGGAATTGAGATCTTATTATTCAAAGAATCTTTAATCGTACCTTCTTTGATTTATATTATCGTAAAAATCTTTTAAGTTGTGTATTTATTTTCAATAAAACATACATGGATTTAAATAATTAGAGAGAGAGCTTTCTTTACAGATTTAATTATGTTATAAGAATTCACGTGTCAATAACAAGTGAAAATAAGTGGTGAAACGTTCTTATAGCGAAACATTTAAAAAAATAGCTGTTCCCAATATTTAATTTCATTTCATGTGAATATACTCATATACTTCTCAGTTAATAAACAATACTCTTATTATACTCTACCTATCTATATAATAAATTCTAAAAAATATTAAATCGTATACTTTCATCACATTTTACAATAAAGTTTAAGCGGAATTTCCTGTTAAAAGGAGGATTATTTAAATAATTAATTGTTCGAAAACCGTTTAATGGATTAGTGAAAATATCCATGTGTGTTAATAAATAAAATAATTTTCACAGATCTTGAATAAATTTCTTAACTATTCTGTGTTCTTCCATGCACAGGAGGAGGATCGAAAAGCGTGCTGTTTAATGAGTGTAAACGCTCTAAGATTTCAGCTCAGAGGAACTTCCTACATACTCCATCTTTGATGATGTGAAATGTGGAAATAGACCTTTTCAGGAATAATATAATACTGATTTAACACCTTATAGTATTTTTAAATATCTATTAATAAAAATTAAATTTCAGATGAATGATGTACAAAAATGGTAATCGAATTTTTTACACGTTTTATCAAAGAAAATAATTAAATACTTCTCATGATTATTTTTGAATTTGATATATGCATTTCGTGAATGAATTGTTGTTACATTGTTATTAAAATTTGTGTACGAGATAAGACTATTCAAAAATTTGTAATAGATTTACAAGATGATAGTCATAGTAATTTCAGTGAAAGTGAAAATGATCTGTAGTAAAATGTTTCTTCTCAATTTTAATTATTTATGTTTTTTTAAATAAAATAGGGTTTTATCTGTGCATGTTTCGAAAAGAATTTGAATCTGAAACCTTAAAAAACGTGTTTCATTCTTTTAAAGTGATAATTTTTAATATGAAAGTATGTAAATTATTAAGACATATCCTTGTAACACATATTGATAAATACCTATGCTTATACTTATACAAATTTATTTAATTTAAAAGTTCCTATGAGCTGTTTAGTTCCGTTATAAAGGTGTGTAAGAAAATTAAATACTTTAAATTACATATTAACAATACATATAAAATGTTATACAAATTTTAAGCAAATATTTTAAAGATTGCAGATTTATAAAAACACAAATGATGATCGTGAAACACAAAAATTCTTTTTAATAAAAAATGTTCTTACGAATATATTACGATTTGGGGGGAGGAGGAAGTGATATCTGTTCTCAACTGTTGTTACCATGGTTACAGATGGCATTGGGAAAAAATTGTAACCTTGAAGCGCCTATCCTATAGTAACAGATTTTAGTAGAGGCAATTAGCAAGTTAATGTCATTTATTAGTTGAGATAATTGATGTAAAAATGGGAGTCTGGATTTCATTGATTATATCAACAAGTAATTTTTTAGTTCAGAGATTAACATTTATTAAGACTTTTCAGGAAAAAATATTTATATTTTTACATTAAATTTT
>BMAW01000716.1:0-24509 GCA_019974015.1 Nephila pilipes | reverse complement strand
TTTATTAAGAGGGGCTGGACCCGCCTGACTCAAAAGTACAGATTTAATGCACTGGAGCAGATGCATAAAGGTCATGGATAACATTAAAAGGAATATTGATTCCTCCCGCAGAACGATCTCTAATTCCGAAAGGCTGGATGTAGGTGTTAATCGAGAATGAATTTTGACCCAAATATTCTACAATGTTCAATATTCCAAATCCGAGACGGGAGGAGGCTAGACAAGTTGTTAAAATTCATGGTCATGTTTCTTTCGAACTATATTTGAACACACCTATATGGTGTGGATATTGTGGTCTTGAAAAAAGCAGTCGCTCACAGAATACAGTCTGAACAAAAGGATGGACATGATCCCTAGAATGCTTTAGATAGTGATTGGATTTTGATTCTCCCTGAATAACAAGTATTCAAGACCGCGACAAGATATCACACCCCATACCATTATGGAGCCATCCCCATGTTTTACAATCAACAAGAGGCATTCAGGATTAAACACTTCTATGCGCGTTTTCCAGACATAAACGCGTCCGGTCGTCTGAAATAAGGTGAATGACGATTGATCTGACCATATTACCTGTTGCCAATGCTGTGGGGACCTGGTTTTGTGATCTCTGCACCATTGATTTTACTTGAAAGCATTAGTTGCTGTCACCAAGGGTTTACGAATTTCCACTCTGCTATATATGTTCGCAGCATGAAGTTCCCTTTTGACAGTTTTTGTTGAAACGGGGTCTGGGAGATGACTGCTCATTTCGAATGTTATTTCCGATAACGATTGCTTGTGCTTCAAGACTATGCGCTTCATGACAAGTCTATATTTATCATCAATCTTTAATTTTCAGCCACTGTTGTGCTTTGATGACGTCGTCTTACCCTCTTTCGTGTACGCTGTCATAACGGCTGATACAGATTTTGGGGTTTGCAGTACTTCTTGCAAACCCCAAAAGGTTTGCTGCTTCCGTAACCGATGCTCCACTTAAATGCACTCCAACGATCATTCCTCTTTGGAACTCTGACTAGTCTGACATTTCAACTTATCACAGACAGTTCGATAGACCCATGCAACGCAAGTGACTGTTGCTGAGAGATTGATACCTTCCTCTTCACGCTCACTAGGTGTCAAACTTCTGTTGCAGGTGTGAAATACGTCACACTTTTTCACAGGTGTTTGTATTATTTTGTCATCCATCTGTATATATATATGTACATATAAAAAAATTTAAAAATTTGTTAAATAAATTTAGTTTGCGCTTCTTAAATCCGTCTATAAAATTAATATGTTAACTCTATATTAATTTTGTGATTTATTTCAATAGAGTTTTGTTAAGTAAATTCTGAAAAATGGTTAATATTATATTTAAAAACTAATTTAAATATTTTTAATTTCTTCTAAACGTTAATAAAAAATTTTTATCAACGTTTTGACTATTAGAAAAGAAACTAGGCAGTAAAACCTTTTTTAAAAAAACTTTGAATCTTTCTGCCTTCTTCATAGACTACTTTCTCTCAAATTTTTCTGTTTTTTTTTTTTGTTTTTATCTCAAACTGAGAATTATTTTTGCCTTTCCGCTCAAGTTATGAGACAAAAATTCATTCTGTTCATTAAAAAGAACTTCTCAACCTTCTAATTTAATGAGTCAATCTGACTCCTTATAAAATCAGGTACTAAATTAATTATTGTAATGAAGTGCGAAAACTTATCTTTACTAAATGATAATGTTGAGAAAAGTTAACTGAAAAATAAATCATTATATTTGCTTCATCGAATTACCTTTCAAAATTTTTTTCACCATATTTCATTGAAATAAAATATGTATTAAAGATCAGGCGCTTAAAAAATTAGAAAAATAATTAAATGTAATCTAGCGTAATAATTTAAAGCTATTCTTTTTTAAATACATACAGGGAAATTATTTTATTCATAAAGTTATCAAAATGTGTTGAGTTACACATTTTTTTTCTAAATATTCCTATTACTAATTCTGCATAATTATTTCATTTCATTTTGGCAAACAAAATAATTAATTGTCTTTCTTAAATTAAAGTAAGATCGAATGCTGATTTAATTTTATGCTGTATCCTATTTCTCAACTAAAAAAACTGTCATAAATTTTTAATTTAGGATTCCAACGAGAGTTTAAGAAAAGGGAAAATAATATTTTTTTCTTAAGACAAGTATAGATAAGATATTTATTTGACGTTTCTAGCAACGTAATTTATTCTAAAATCTTAACAGTGATAGAGAAGGAAAAATAATTGCTTTTGCTCTAAAATTGATTGCTTCTCTCGCTTTATCTTAGTAGGGATTATATTTGCCGTATTACCCAAGGATAAACATAACGAATAAGAGTGGACTGAAACTTCGAGAAATAAGCATCTTTATATTATTGGAATGTTTATGAAAGAAGCTTCTAAACGGGGTTATAGTTCTTAACTCTTAAAATATTATTTTTTCATTCATCATTAAGTCAATGGAGAAAAAAATGATATTTTAGAAAAAGAAATTAAATTAATGTTTTCTGAGAATAACATATTTTGAATTATATAATTTTTTTTTATGTTTTGGATTGCGTTCGATGCAACTTTCCATGTTAATGTATTTTAACAGAGAGAAACAGAAATTAATTGAATCGTGTTTCTATCCGGAATAAAATGTTTGTCAAATATCCTTGTTCCGAATGCTATTGTTTATTTAACATCTCTCTAAGAAGACACGAGGGCTATTGGCGACTGACCTCGTAATTTTGAGACTTGGTCAAGTGACAAGGACAAAGTCTAACCTGTAATCGTCATTTCTAAACTCCGACACCATGCTCATGTGAGGGCTTAGTACTTTGAACAGATTTAATGTGCATAATCCCCGATACACGACAGGTTTTTAGTGTTATCATGCATTGAATACGCGATTCTACGAAAACAACACCGGTTGTGAGACCGCAACCATACCCTCTCCACTACCATGCTCACGTCATGAAGAGTAACTCGAATATAAATTTTTAACTAAATATTTATTTTGAAATGAAACACATTAATTAGCTTCATAAATGATATTTCATGAGAGATAGATAACAAGGTATGGTTTTGTAATTTCAAATAAAGTCCTTCGTGAAAGAAGGATTCACGTACATTTATATTAACTAAAGATAATGGCATGAATTTTTACAATTTTTTTTTCTTTTCTCTTCAGGATCACAGAAAAACAACGCTCTTTAAATACATGCATTATTTATAAGAATTTTAATGCATAAAACATTTAAAAATTGTATCTTAAAATGTGCTACTCCAACGATAAAATTTCTGCCTTTGTGTTTGTTCAAAATTTTGTATTTTTAGGATTCTGCTATTTCTTTTAAATCTAATTTATCCACGGTGTTGGAGGTCGAGGTAATCAAAAAGTCATGGTTGCGACTTGCGATTCACTTTGTTTCTGTCGAGTTGTGGTTCGAGCCTTGATGCCATGAAAAATCTACCATGCAGTGGAGCTGATGCACTTTGAAGCCTCCGAGGTGTCATGTACTTCTAATGGTGTGGTGTGGATGTTTGGAGAGGGAGGTGCTAGCTCAAGCAACGTCCTTGTTGCTGGACAGAGTATCAAAACTACGAGGTCCGTCACCGATAGCACTCGTTTTGCTTCTCAGTGCGCCGTCAATAAACAATCTCTATCCACGGCAATGATATACTGCACGTTATGGAATGCGATTGCTTCTTTTAAAAGGAACATAAATGTTTTCCAATAAACACTCTCCAATTTCAAGTATTAATTAATATCTTATAAAAATTAAAGGAAATTTGAATTGTAAAATTTAATTATTTAAAATTTTTATTAAATTTGATTTTCGAAGTTGTAATTATGTTCAGTGAAGAAAAAACTTAATAAGTATTCAGAAATTTTTTAAGTTGTCCAGATTTTGAGTGATTTTATGCAAAAGTACACGACTTAAAATCATCAATAAGGAAATTGATTATTCATCAATCATATATAATTATGGATGTTTATAAATATCATATTTCAGATAAACACACACACACATACACACACACACACACACATATATATATATATATATATAAATGTACAACAAATGTCTCAGTGGAAATTCTCTATTTTCTTTTAATTTGAAACAGTGAGGATTATTTATACTAAGCACAAAAATAATTTAATTTTCCTAATCAAAGGCACCTCAGTAATCTTAATATATATCATGACACAAAGTATTTACATTAACGTGGTTAAAATGTGAAGAATGAAATTACAGATCTGGTGCACTCTTCTTTGTCCAAAGGAAGTTGAGCTTTGGATGATTTTTCTTGGAGATGGCGGGTTCATACAGAAAAAAGCAAAGAAAAGAAAAAGAATTAAACGCTTCAAAAGCCTTTAATTAAAAATCGCCAATATATTCAGCCGCACTGAGAAGAAACTCGAAGGCTATTTGTTCCGGTTTTCTTAATTTTGAGCCTCGGTCAAGTGACGAGAACACCTGAATTGGCACCTCCTTCTCCGAATTTCCACACCCAGCAAAACAAAAGATTTGGGACATCGAATAATATATAATGCGCATCAGCCCCTCGATACGGTGAGTATTTAGTCATATCAGGGCTCGAACCAAGGATTCCACCAAAGCAACGCCGGCAGCGAGTCCGCGTCCATAACACCTAGGCTACAGTGGTCCTCCTAATTTATTCTTTCAAATATAGGTTATTACTGATAAAATTTATTCCAAAAGTAAGAAAATTATTATTATTATTACGTATCTAAAGGATATAAATACGCATCTATCTAATAACACATACTGACTATAGCTTGCAACATTACTTCATGTCCACTAAATTAGAACGTATTGAAATGTTTAGAGATAGACATTGCGTAGCTCATTGTTTATTAACATCACAGTTAAAGAAGTAATAGGGCTGTAGGCAACGGATTTCATAATTTTGAACCTTGGTCAAATGACCAGAGCAAAAATTGAGCTGGCATTTCACTCTCCATTCCATCATCCTAACTAGAAGACATTCAACCCCATGAGATTTTAAGTTCACTAGTTGTGTTACTCAATAGGTCTTTAATAGCATAAGAAATTAAAACTATGGTTATATGGAGACGCAGATGATACTAGAGTGACCATAATCACTCGTCTATCACGAATGTAAAATAAATAAATAAAATTACATCAAATAAAAAAAACATAAATTAAAATAAAATAATAATATTTCAACTGAGTTTAATGATATTACAATTAACTAAACGAAGACACAAAAATGCATTTTTAAATCTCTAATTCTGAATTCTGAAAATTTAAGTGACAAAATATATAACGAGGGTGGTTCAATAAGTCCTCAGAAAATCTAAGTGATGACGCTCGTAACATTGAAAATGGCTTGTTTTTAGTAAGCATCATTACTTACTAGACAATTCTCTAGTTTCAGTTATTTATATTCATAATCATGACACCTTTCTCATCTCAAAAATTCTTCGTCATAATTTTTCCTTCCCATGAGATTCTCCTCGCTTTCCTTGGAGCAGAACCACCGGAAATGTCCCGTGGTTTTGATTGTTGCTAGGTTTCCTGAGTATTACGATGAATAGAGGTCTCATTGACGGTGACAACTCAACTTGGAAACAATCATATTTTGATTCGGCAGTAAACGACTACCAAATAAAAACTAATATTTGAATTTATATTAAATTTGTTTCTGCTCAATTTAACACATGGCAGGAGTCAATGGTAACAACAATTTATCTTAATAATGCAATCTATCTGTAAATGCAAACAATTTCTTATCCTCCATCATGTATATATATAACTATATATATATATATATATATATATATATATATAATTATATACATGTATATTATTATTAATAATAATAATACAATTATACATTTCTATTAACTTAAGTGGGACACAGCAAATTATTATTAAAGCAATTTGGTGGTTTTCAAAATTTATTTTGGATCCTTAAATAACTTTTGTAAATATATTTGTAAGAATTTCAAGAACTTTCAACACCTACGCATATTTAAGTATATTGTCTTTTAAAATAATCTTGAGTTATATTGAACAAAAAAAAAAAGTGTAAAAACCTAAATAGAACACACAAAAACGTAACTTTAAAATTGTTATGAAATCTCTTTCCCTTATTATTCTGTTAATTTCCAGGTTTTTTTTTAAATTTTCATGTGTCATATTAAATTTCTAAAAATAAACAGTTTATGACCTACAACTAAAAGATTTTTAACTCCTACGCATGTTTCGGTTGATTATTAATTAAAGTAATTCCCATTAGCTTGTGTTAATAAAGAAAAAAAAAGAAGATACGAAACAAAAGTGTTTACATAAATAGCTTAACTTTTAAATATTATAGAAGTTTTAAATAACTTCTTAGTTTACTTTCAATTTTACATCATTTTATATATTTAAATTTTATAATGAATTTCGGAAAACAAACAAAAAGTAATTAATATTCATAGAGGTAAATGCTCATATTTAATCAGTAATTAAAAAAATAATATTTCAATTCTTAATATTTTGTCATAAAATTCTGTATATATTAAAAATGTAATATTTAATTTTTTCTTCAATTCAAATTAATGAAATTTCAATACTTTAATAATTATTTAAGCCTTTTATAATAACTTATTTTTTGATTAAGGAAATTAAATTGATGAGTTTTTTATGCTTAAAAAACTCGTATTTATATCAAATTAATATATATTAAAATATTAAACTAAAAGTTAATTTCGTAAAATAAAATAAAAATTATAGAATTATTTTAATTCAATTTTAAACGCATAATAATCTTATTTAAACTTAATACAATAAGTGAAATTATGTGTAAATGCCTTATCCATAATTTAAAAATACTTTAAATGGTTATCAATAAATTTTGCTAATAAAATATAAAGGTTAGCATATTTTTTCATAACAATTCTTTCAACATGAAAAAGGTTGTCAATTTTCATGCTTTCGGGCATTTATATTGTTATTGTAAGTAAGATCAGTCAATTACTCATTAAAATGAAATTGAGATAAGGATTTATTTTTAAAAAATAAGCACCATAATTTTAAGAAAATAAATTTCATTTACAGTATTACCATCAACTGATAAATGTAATTTAATACGAAACTTAATGGGTCACGATTTTGATATCTTGATAATTTTACTCTAATTAAGGAAATATGTTAATTATTTGCTTTAGGAAAATTGAAAATATTTTGATAAATACATAAGATAAAAATAAAAATGAGAAAAATATTCAATTTCCTACTATGTGATGTTTTGGGACAAAATTAAAAAAAAAAACTCTTATTAGGTTTTAATTAGAGATTTGGAAGTAAAAACAGTAGTGTTTTTAAAGTATTTCTTTAATCCAGTTGTTGATTGTTTTTTCATAAGACGCATTTAAGAGCTCTCATTCCTTTTATAGGGGAAAAAAAAAAGGACGTGGTAATGATTTTGTTGAAATAAAAGCTGTTGTTTTAACTATTTGTTTTCCTTTGAATCATACTTTTTTTACCCAAAATGTTTGTACGTGATGTAAGGAAAAAAAGAAAAGAAAGTATCGGGTGTTTCGATAGTTAATAAAATGTAAGTATTCTTCTTTTGATGGAAAGCTGAATATTTACAAAAATTATTTTTAAATATTTAAATATTACACACTAAAAGGACTTAAAATGATATATATTTAGCTAAATTAGCTGTACAGTAGCCATTATTTTCAATTTTTTAAAGTTTTACTGCACTTTTGAATGCAATTTTATTTATTTTAATCTCACTTCAAACGAAACAATTTCAACTGAATTTTTAAATATATATTTCTCATTTTAATGCTTAGAATTTATGCTTACTTGTATATCAGAAGATTATTTTCTCTTGATTAAGTTTCAATTGAACGTCATTAAAACGGTAAACGTAAATTTATATCATCAATGTGGTAAACAACAATTATAATAACGTTAAAACAGGCTTTTCGAAGAATAAAACCATGGATATATTTCAAGATTTTTTTGGCCATAGACTCGTCTCAAAGAATTGCCCACCTTTTCCCCTGAACTTAACAAGTCTTAACTTTTTTAACAAGTATTTGAAAATACTTTCCTAACAAAAAATTGTTGTGAAAATCATTATTCAAAGGACACTAGAAGTCAATCCCATTATCTCTAAACATGTTACTCAAAATAAACACAAACGTGTTCAGGTTTGCTTTGTCTAGAAAGAGGCTGGCATTTTGAAGTTTTATTATAAATGCAGCCGAAACTTTTTTCATGTTATAATAGAAGTGCCTTTCACCATGATCCTAAAAGTTGTTGCTTTAAATTTTGCTGTTTTGAATAACAAACTCACCAAAAGTTGGTAAGAAAACTTCAAGTACACAAGGTAGTTTCATGTTACTTTAGACAATATGAATCTGACTTAAGTTTCAATTTCATAGATTTAAATTTTCCATAGAATTAAGTATCATTACAATATGATTTACTTAATAGGCTTATTTACCTTCATAAACCCAATTAAATAGATTAAAGGAGGGAAAAAAAAACTTGCTCTATTTATAATTATCAAGCCTAATTACACCTTGTCTTTTAAGATATATATATATATATGGTGTTTACGCAAACATTTATTTCTGCTTCATCCCTCTTCCATTTCATCTAACTTTCTGATCCTTATGGAAAGCTAATTCTTTCGCTAAATAATGATAATAGGAGTATTCCTTCACGATGATTGATGAAAGGCTTTTACTTGCTCTATAATGATAGCATATTGGTAGGACCTCTTAACAGTTTCGGATACATAATATATCTAATACTATACTTATCCAATACTTCTCTCATTTTTTCTCTTTGTTTTTGCCAAAACAATGCTTTATCGCACATATTAATCGTGAGAAAAATGTTTATTGTCTCCCAGGGACAGGATATTGCATCACTTAATTTTGGTCTCAATAGAGTTGATGTAATAGACAACAGGTTTTGCTCGGCAATAATTATAATAAAAGAAAATAAAATTCCCATTTTCTTTACAGGAAAAATTATGGAATTATTATTATTCAAAATATGTCTTTTTCTTCACATTTATTTACTTAATTTCAGTTAAAAATATCACAAGAAAAAGTAGAAATATGAGGAAAGAGTGTGTTGATAAAATCTTCAATTCCCCATAATTTCCTTTCAGAAGGTGTGCAAAATGCAAGCAACTTTTCTGTCGTTCCGGAGAGCTGTTGCGTTAACATTTCACTTTAGCTATTAAATTAATTTAATTAATTAGTTCAATTAAATTAATTAGCCACATCGGAAACGTAAAAGAAACTTCAAATGTTGGAGCTTTTAAATAATACATTTTAATGTAAACAGAAACTTCTCCAATCATTACAAAAGTAGACCGAATCTAAAATTTATAGAACAACACATAATAATAATAATGTTTTTGTTGCCAAGCGCACAGGAGCAAATCTATTCCATAATCGTTTAAGCAAACGATTTTTTCCTAATATTTACTCTTGTCCATTTTGAGAGGCAAAGAACCACTCATTTATCTAAAACTTAACATTTACAAATTTAAAACTTAAGTGAGTGGAGAAAAGATCGTATGCTCCTTTTCTTCAATTCTCCTTACAGGTCGCAGTCAAAATGACATAAAAAAATGACTAAGAAAGTCGCCACAGAAAGACACATTAGTTTATTTTGTGCATAATTAGCTATACCCGTAATAAAATAAACTGAATGTTATAATATGCTATCATCACTATAATTTACAATATATCAAGAAATACCATGAATAAATTAATCAAAATTTAATATCAAGAATTAAGTAATAGTCATTATTCTTTTCATTTTTTATTATGTAACTATTGTCTTAATATAAGGAAACATAAAATGTTGAATTTTTTTCAACTTCTGTAAATTTTTCATGTAGTAAATTAATCTATTTTTGTTTCAGTTTAAGAATTTAATTATTTTTTGTTAAAAAATGTTTAATGCCTTTTTAAAGTTTTCCTTTGTAGATTATTAATAGATAGTTGTATTTATTTATTAACGTTTCACTGAGAGCACGAGAGCTATTGGTAACAGACCTCGCAATTTTGAACCTTGATCAAGTGACGAGGACAACAACTGAGTTGGAGCCTTTATCTCCAAACTTCCACACCACGCCATCGTGAGAACGTGGACCCTCCACCAGATTTTTCGTGTATCATCTCCGTTACACCGCTAGACTTCTGTGACCCAGGACTCGAACCCATGATTCGACGAAGACAGCACGGGTTGCGTATCCGTAACCATGGCTACCGCGGCTAATAGGTGGATAGTCAGGTAATAAATTTGATAATACTTAGTAAAATGACGGTTGAGTATCAGATATTTAGATGAGCAGTAAAATAATTAATGGGCGATGTTTTTCAGCAAGATGCAGATAAAATTTGCTAATCATTGTTAATGTTCAGTTATTTCTTTAATGACTAGTGGATAGCTCTACAGTCAAATAATGAATAACCTAACATTAGACGATGTTATCAGGAGTAGAAATTATAATGAATAATTGCTTTTAAAAATTAATTTCACTTTCTCTTTTGGGATTAGAATTTTGATAAAACTGTTATTAATTATTTTTAGTATAAGGAAAATCGTTTACTATATCTGCTGCTTTATAAGTGTTTTTGTAAAATAATAAGATATTCAGAGATAATACGGACACTTTTATTTCAAACTAAAATTATGATGGTTGTAATGAAACAGAAAAATGATGAAAAACACATCGCTATCAGTAATATCTTTCCCCTTTAAGTTTTCAAAGGAAAATAGATATTAACTTAAGATTTTAGCTTCCAAATTTAATATTTTTTTAAAACAGCTGTTCTATTCAGGTAATATAAACAACACAAGTAAAAGTGTCACTTACGCAGTATTCTCAATAAATATTTTTCAATCTTCCCTTAAGCAAACGCAGTAATAAAAAAAACACGATTTTATTTTTAATAAGATAACTTAGTTTTCATTTAAATTGAGTCGAATGCGGATAAGAAACAAAAAGCAAATTTATTGATTCCAAACTCTCCTCCTAACTCTCGGTCTATTTGATGATCAGGCAATAAAAAATATATAATAGAGAAGAACATAATAAGTACAATATTAAACAATTAAATCTCATGGAAAAAAGTCCCTGTGGAGGTATTATATCCACTAATGAAGTAGTACTGATATCAGTAGCTACTTTACCTGCATTTCTACAGGGAGTACAGAAACTCATTAGGAAAACTTAAAGGGCTGATAGAAAACATTTAAACCAGAAATTTTCAATTTACAATGCAGGGGTGGAGAAGAAGCAATAATCTGATAGACGACGCCGTAATGGAAAGCATAATGTGCGAGTTTATTTACACATCATCGTTTATATGGTAAATTTCAGGAGGCATGGCGACATACAGTAATCAGTACCATCACACCAGGTGCAGGCCCTCTATGCTGATATCGAATTCCAACAGATGACATGCGGTCTCCTCGGATTCTCCAGACACTGCACGAAGAGCCAGGACTTGTCTGAGAAGACGACTTAGTGCCACTCCTGTATCCAGCTTTAGCACACCATAGTAGTCATTGCTTTCTGTGTTGCATTGTCAAGGGAAACCGAAATTATGATCACAGTGCTGAGAGTCCAAACTCATGCAACTGTCATCGAGCTGTACCCTGAATCTAGAACTCTCATTAATAGATATTGAATATGAAAGATGATGGAATTTTGTAATGATGGTATTATAGAATAAAAATGTTAAATATGTATGGTATTGTTAAACGTACTGAATATCAACATTATACAAATTGATTTATAGGCTTCAATATATAATTTGATAACATGATCAAATGTCAGCGTTTTGGAGATGCTACTTAATTTTTAATTAATTTGATATTATCTCCCGAAATAATTGAGTTAAAAATTTGTATTAAATTTATCATTAGGTTTAAAAAATTAAAAATTGGGAAAGGAAAAAGTGTTGATACAAAAATATAAAAATTATTCTTAATGTTCTAAGAATCTAATACACAAGTTCGGTGCTCATTATTAGGACTTTTGACTGCTATAAATCCCTTCCATTTTTGTTAATTAATAAGCAAGAAAGTAATTTATTTTAAGTGTTAATATTACCATTATTTCGATAAAAAAAAGTCTTATTTTGTCATAATATTTTTCAGTTACAGAGTATCGTTTGAATCCAATGATTTTATTTAAAATCAGCAAGTGTCAATAAATAAATACGAATATATAATATAAATACAGAGTCATAACTTTAAAATTACTCTTAAAATATATTTTTATTCCGAGTGTCAAACATTAATTTTTTTTGTTGCTAATCGTTGACTTGTTTAAATTTTTAAATTTATCTTAAAATGTAAGTAACATTTGCAATTTCATGCCCTTAAAGAAGAAAAGTATAAAATTCATATATATCTGTCCTAAAAAGGACTTTTTTAATGATACGTTCTTACGTATAGCCTTCATGATTTTTAATGTTTAAATTTTAAAAAAATGTTTTGTTTTTTGCTTTTAAGAAATATTTACCTTTAATTTTTCTAAAAATACAATTTTTCCTACGATTTGTTTTTCAAAAGCACTTTTGCATCAAATTCATCTACCTCCGAATTTTTTTTTTCTGCTTGATTATAAATGTATTCACCTAACGATGTTATTCAAATAAATAAATAAATTTTTTATTCCAAAAGTTAATAAAACCGGTTTAATTGATCCTATTTTATGAATTTTATAAATATGTCTTCAATTCATGGTAGTTCTACTGTTCCGATTATGCATAGATACTCACTAAATACTAAAAAATATTAATTAAATCTCAGTAAGCTATTTTAAATTTTATTTTTATTTAAAGTTCAAGTTTTCAGAAATACTCATTAGTGTATAACGTCGTAGTTTATCTTCTTGCAGCATCATTTGCTTAAGTAGCCCGGTAGCCTAGTAATCAAAGTTGAAAACTCGCAACATGCTTTACTTTCGTCCAGACGTAGGTTAGAGTTCTGAACACACTAAACATCTATCGTGTAGTGGGGATAATGCACGTTAAATCTGTCGAGGCTCCAAATTCATCCATCTGTGTAGTACGGCATTGTAGAGAGGGGAAGGTGTCTGCTCAGGTGTTGTTCTCGTCTCAAAACATAGTTTCAAAATTATGAGGTCTATCGCCAGTATATATAGCGCTCCTGTAGCTTTTAAGTTCAATGTTGTATGAGCAGTTTATCAAATATTAGATGATAAGAAATTAAAGGACACGGTCTCTAAAATGATTAAAATATTAAAAACAATTCATATTATATTATAGAGTGGAGGACATATCTAAATATACATGAAAAAACTTATAGATCCTTACACATTTTTAGTGAGTTACTTAAATTTTTTTTAACATTCTGCGAATTCTTCTGATAAATCTTGATAATTTTTTGCTGCATTTTCTCATTTTTTTTAAAATTTTCATTATGGTTCTGTTTTTAAATGCATAGGTGTTTTAGAAATCGCTATTAAATATTGAAATATTTTCAGGTTATTTTGCATAAAATGTTTGATAATACTATGTAAGGGATAAGAATTTAGATCAATAGCTATTCTTTGAAAATCTGTCAAAATAAATATAGCTATCGTTTTATTGTTTTTCGTAATGTCTGGTAGAAAAAAAATTACAAATGGTACTAATGTAACGATTCTCAAATGCAGGATTTAGACATAAATCGCTAAAGAACTGAGATATTTTTTTTAAATAATATAATAACATTTATGGAAGGAGTAGCAAATATTTTAATATTTTGAAATATATTTTCAAAAATAAGTAATTTTTAAAAATGAAAATTTTGTTCGGAAATTTACATTTCATTTACTTTCAAATATGTGGAATATAAGCTTTTTTAATAATTGTCAAATATATTTTATTATTTTTTTTAATAATTACTAATAAGCTTTTTTAATAATTTAATGTTGTCTAATAAAAAGTTAATCATAGGTCAATACATCGTTTAGAAATGAGGATTTCTATATAATTTACAGAAGCCTATTATCATTTTGTTGAAATACCTTGAAAATTTTAGAATTAGAAAATTAAATGCATTCATTTTAATACTTAAGTAGAGTCTTTCTCATAAATATGCACTAAATAAATTAAAAACCCTGTCCCCTACTTTTGAAATAATAGCCTAATTTAGAATATGGAAATGAGAATGTTTCAGATTCATTTATCTCCTATCTCTAGTACATTTTAATTCTTTGTTCTCTAAAAATAAGCTTCTTTCCCTCTACGATAGCTAAATTCCCTGAGCTAATTTTCATCTGAAAGGGCGAATCTCTTAAGTAATAACTATAAATTCTGTAAAGGGGAAACACTTTCAGAATTTTAAGCAATCGAATAGACTTGTCGGGCAATTTGTGTGACAAATGTAGAATAACTTAATACACATAAAGCCTAGTAAATATATATATTTAGGAATGGAATTGGAAAGGCCTACTTATTTAAATAAATTAGTCTTCATATTCAACTTAAGAAAATACATTCTCCACATGTGTCATATTATACACTTTATTCGGAAGTTCTACCAATTAATATAAATTTAGATCCATATAAATAAAAAGCAACATTTGTATATGTATACTCAACAAACTGAACCAATTCTTGACCAATTTCGCTTACATTTTCACAGTTAATTATTTTGAATACCAAAAGGATTTAGAGACTCGGTTCAATAAAATTCATTTGCTAGTACTTCTGATTTTACTATTAAAAAAAGGTTACTGATATACGTTGAATTTTGCTATTTGGGGGCGGTGACTCAATAACAACTGCAATCTTACGAGACTAATTTTTTGGCAACAGTGTAAATTGCGTTTAGCTTTGAAGAAAGAACCACAAAATTGTTCTATTTGGGAATGATGCGTGAATGGAAGGGAAGAGATCATATTAAAATGTTTGTATACATTAATGATAAGCAAGATGTTTAAGATGAGCAAGATGAGAGTGATGCAGATTAGAATAAGGAAGAAAACGTGGGCAAAAATGTCGTTTTGTGATTTTCTTTCTTTCTTTTATTTTTTGAGAACTATGTCTCACTGAGACAAATAAAAAATAAGGGCTTTTTTGTAGGAAACTTAGAGCTCCAAATTTTTTGTTTATTTCTCCCATTTTTTTGCATTACCTTCATATCAGGAGTTTTACTTTTGCTTAATTCGTAATTTAACTTTATGCTTGTTTTTCTTTCCATTCTATTCTTTTTCTTAATAGTTTGGTGATGTAACTTTAAGTTTTCCTTATTTTTTGCTACTAAATATATTTTCATTTTTCATCTGCAGTCTTAAAAAACAGATTTATATGTGAGAAGTCCTTATAATGTTAAGGAATTTCATTTAATTAATTTAGTCTCTATATTTATAAATACAATTCGACTATTTCATCCTTTTGATAAATAATAAAATAAGTGAAATATATTTAAAATATATACATTAAATATAACACTTGATACATCTTTAAATATAATTATTTTCCAATTTTTTTTCCCTTAAATGTTTGGTTGCTTATGTTTTTCCAAATATTTATATATATATTTTGATACTTGTGGTATTTGTCTAGTTACTTTTTATTTAATTTACTTTCGTATGAATTTCATATAAGTTTTCGTTTATAGATAAATTTGAATAGTATATTTTCATTTACATTTCTGTTTACAATTTTTATTAGTCTGAGTTATGGTTTGATATGTCTTTTTTCTCATTAATTCAAATATAATTCTTTACATATTGTTTTAATTTTACTTTTGAAAAAACTTCCTATAATTTTTGTGAATTAATAAATGTTGTTGGTCAATTATATATATATATATATATATATATATATATATATATATATATATATATATATATATATATATATATATATTGTATTCTCCAAACATAAAAATAAAACTCTAGAAGAATGTGCAAAACAACTAAGATATGAAAACTAAACAGTTAAAGAGAAAACCAAAAGTGAAATTTTCAATATTCCAAAATATACAATTTAAGATTCAAATGATTTAAAACAAAGCAAAATGATAGAAAAGGAGCACTTAGGACAATGGAAATAATGTAATTATTACAGTTTAATACTTTGGCATTGAATAATTTTTATATATATATATATATATATATATATATATATATATATATATATATATAAATAAGTTTTCGATTCAAGTTTCAGAAAAATTTAATGATTAATTTCAGGGTTACTTTGAATCTCATTTAAGTGATAAGAATAAAATGAAAGAAGGGACAAATTGCCGAATTCAAAGAAACAAATATAATTCTATACACAATAATACATTAATTGAGAAACATTGATAACATTCATGAAAGGAAAATTTTTCTTAATAATTATTCGTACATATATTTTATGTAAAGACTTTCTCTTGCATCTGTAACTTAATCTAGAAAAATGCCAGATAGTAACTTTCTCTTGATAAAGATGTATATATATATATTTCCTATTTTGTTTTTTTCCTACAGCTGTTCAAACATTTTTGTAGCCACATTAACTGAATGATCTACATTCAAGCACTGGGAAGGCTTTAAAGGAGATGTTGGTTCTACTTAATATGTGCCTTTTTTTAAAAAATGTTACATGGTACGAGTTCTTTAATGGTATGTAAGGTGAATGTCAACATTATTGGAGGATAACTCTTTCATCTCTTGAAGGAATTTAAAAATTAAAATATTCATAACTGAACTCCTTAGCCTTTAGTTTATTCAGCGCAAATGAATCATTAATTCATAAGAAAAAAATCAGGTTACGGTAAATAACTACAAATTTCACAATGTGTATTTAGTTTTAGTTTAGTTTTTTTTATTAATGTCGCACTAGAGGCAACACGAGGGCTATTGGCGACGTACCTCGTAATTTTTAACCACGGTCAAGTGACGAAGACGACACCTGAGCGGGCACCCCCTTTCCTAACATCCACACCACGATTACGGGAGGACTTTGGGCCCCGAATAGATTTAACGTGCATCAGCCCCGGCAACACGGCGGGTCTTTGGCGGCCAAGGATCGAACCCAGGACTGAACTAAAACCGTCAGCTGCGAGTCCATGACCTTGACCACTAGGCTACCGTGGCCCCCTTCACAATGTGTAATGAAAAGAAATGTTTATTAATATTTACGTAAGCTAAGATACAATATACTGTGTTAGATAATATTTTTGAGTGCATGGAGCATTAGTTCTTTCTTGTTAAAAATAAAATGCTGCATTCCCTTGTTATAAATTTCATGGATATAAAAAGAGTAGTACATTTTCAAATATAGCTCGTATATTGTGTAATAAGAGATATTTTCTTTTTTTTTAAAAAAAAGCAATTCATAAAGCATTTTGGAATCTTTTTAAAATGTTAAGAACAGAAACAAACACTGAGAACATTAAGTAGCATTCGTCATTTTAATATTAAATCGAATGTAGAATAAAAAGAAAAATGAAAAAAAATGTGAGTTAAACTCGAAAAAGTATTATGCATCATAAAATAAACTCAAGTTATTTGAGTAAACATTGTTTCACTTCAAAAAGACAATTTTCATCAACAGGAAGCCTGCAGCATTTCCCGACAATAAAGTCTTCTAAATGATAAAATATCAATGTGTTTTCTAAACAGGAATATGCGTTTTCAATAACATTTTGAGGATCACTTTAACAAAATACAAGTAAGACAACATCTTAAATTTATAAGAAGTGGTAACAGTTTATCTGTATGCTTCTGACCAATCCAGTGAATGTATGGTCTGGTAAAAGAATTACAACTTAAAAAGTCACAGCAAATTATGGTTGCACAAAAAGTAGAATAATTTCATTATAATCATACAGTAAGATTAAAACATGGTTAATAAGTAACGCAAGAAGCACGTTATGAAGGTTCCATTGTTCATCACAAAACAAAGACTACACGTCAAAGTTTATATTAATTAAATACTTCAGTTCAAATTTTCGATTTATTCCTATCACTAATTCGATACTAACAATTACATAAGCTTCAAAAATGGATCAGCACAAAGAATAATTTTTCATTCATCAGCATTTAATAATAAAAAAACGTTTATAAATAAATAAACCATTACTTAAACTTTAAACTATATATAATAAACTGAAAGTTAACACTAGCTGCTTAATTGATAAGCCCATATTCTTAAATCGTGGTTAGGAGATATTTTATAATCAATTTCAAAAACTCTTTGAAACACGTATTTAATAATTGAAAGCCGAGTACTTTGAAAAACAAAGAATATTTTCTGAAGAATTCTGTCAAAATGATTGAATTATTTTTCGGAATATTCGGAGCTTAACACCTAACATATTTATTCGGCCTCCCAATTATGAGCTCTATATTTACTAGTCTTCTCAACTCAAAGCAAACATAAAAAAAAAACAATAAGGTTAAAATACACTTCATCCCAAATTTGATGATTAGGGCTGTATTGCGAATCTTAAATTAAAAAACTAGCACCCTTCAGAAAAAAGAAGCAGCAGCATGTCTCGAAATAAATTTAAAACTGTTTCTATTAATCTTTCTTTGACTAGATTACTTGAACAAGACGCATGAATAATATATTGACGATTTTTTATAATTAATTGTGGTATAAATTAATCATAGAAGCCTAAAATCATTCTACTACATTATACATAGATCATTTTTAAAAATTATGGGTACTCAAAACGTAGAACCATTTGATTATTGTCATTCAGTGAGATTAAAATAGGGTAAACAACTAACGCAAGAAGCAGGTCATGAAGGTTCCATTGTTCATCAGAAAACTAAGACTGCACTTCCCAGTTTATATTAATTAAGTATTTTATGTCGAAATTTTTGTGTTATTTCTGTCAGTGATTCGACACCAACAAATACATAAGCTTCAAAACTGGGTCAGCACAAAGAATAACATTTCAGAAATAAATCATTACTTAACTTTAATATAAATATATAATATACTCAAAGTTAATACTAATATAGACTCATTGCTATTCAACTGATATATCTCTTATTCTTGCAGCATGTTTAGGAGATATGTTATAATTAATTTATGATTGCGCGCGTTCTTTGATGGTGTTATTTCATTACGAACATTTATTTCTAATCATTTTTATTACAGGACGATACTTTTAAACATGAAACACACACAGCATAGAATGGACTTATGTCCTATAGTGGACTTAATACTCATCAGGGCGTGTTTCCCTTTCAGCGGTTACGTCGTTTCTGTCACATGCGAACTCTATACAACTAGAGGGTGCCAGGGTCTCACACCTCCCCTTTCATGAGGGTATCATAAAGAAATACATATACTAAGGAATTCACAAAAACTGCATCCAAAAAGAAAAGAAAACGTTAATAATACATAACTTCAAGCACAAAGAAATGTTTTTTTTAAATGTTCAGGAAAGAAGTTCAATGTATTTCAGGTATCTGTCCAATAATTTGCTTGAAGTCGACTCAGTGCATCAGGGTTCAAGTGAATTTTATTACGTCGATAGCTGACATTGACTTTAAATCTTTCCAAAGCTAAAGACAATCTCTGGAGACGAGCAATTTGGGGGTAAACATTGCTTCAAGTATGTTAAGGGGTTATGATCACTAACTATTTGAACTTGTGATCAGGAAATATAAGTTTCAAATTTTTTCAACGCAAAGATGAGGGCGTAAGCTCTTCTCTCTATGGTTGCATATTTTTCGTGAGACTTCCATAACTTTTTTCTTGCGAAAGAAACAGGCCTTTCCTTTCCATCAACTTGAGCAAGACTGGCGCCTACTGCATATGTAGAAGAGTCTGTGAAGATGGTAAATGGGAGTTGGACATTTGGTGAAATGCAATCGGGCGATTCACAAATAGCTTTCTAAAGTTTCCAAAAGGAGTCCTCATGCTTCTTAATCCAGTTGATGTCACACGGAGCTTTATTTCTTGTAAGTTCTATGAAAGGAAGCGCTATTTCTGCAAGTATCGGCACATAGGATCGGTAATATGACCGAAGACCTAGGAGACTTCTTACATCTTTCTTATTCTTGGGAAGTATAAGATTCTTGATTGCAAGTACTTTTTCAGGATCAAGTGAATGGTTGCCAGAAAACTACAATATGTCCGAGAAGTTTCACTTGAGGTTTATCAAAACTGCACTTTTTAAGTTTGAAGGTAAAAATAGCTTCATTGAAGCTACATAAAACAGCGTCAAAGTGTCTTAAATGATCTTTCTAGTACTTGAAAATATTGCTATGTCGTCAATGTACGCTAAAGCATACGCTCTATGTTGGGTTAAAAGTTGATTAATGGTACGTTGGAATGTAGTAGCTACGTTCTTCAGACCAAAAGGCATAACCCTGAAAGATTATTGTCCTCTAAGAGTAACGAATGAAGTAAGCTATTTTAATTCAGAACTCATTATGATTTGCCAGTATTCCTACAAAAGATCGAGTAACGTTATGAATTTGGACTTTGCTAACCGATAAATCCAATCAGTAGAGTTGAGCACAGGAAAAGCATCTGGTTCTTTCTGAGAATTCAAATAACGGAAATCCACGCATATTCTTATTTTATGTATTTTTTACCTATTCAAAAACTGTATTCCGAATCTTAAGCCCATAATTTCTAAAGAAAAACAGACCAAATACCCAATTGACAATAATTTTATTTTAATAGATGAATTTAATCCTTCTGCAAATGTCTTAAACAATTGAATATCTATAAACCTTCTTGGTTTAGTTATCTGCATTTGGAACACCAACTGCATCAACGATAAAATATTAGAACTTAAAAATTTCAACAATAAGCATGCCCACAGTGACATAAAAATAATGTATTTTTATTCCAATGATCAAACCGTTAATCCGAGTCTTATGAATAATATTATTCTTCATGCTTTGCAATGATTCTTTTCTCCTCTTAGAACTAGATCCCTATTTAAATTTCTAAATATCCCTTTCACCTTAAAACAACTTTTTCTTTCCTTTATTTTTCAATTTCTTTCTTTTCTCTGTTTAAATTTTTAACTTGTTACATATTTAATATCTTAAAATTAATTAATAAATCGTATGGAATAGAAAAGAGGTCCGTGCATGGACATTTTCTTACGTTTAACTTCTTAACCATATCTCCATCCCCTGCGAGGCCATGGATTCCAAGAAATATGTAAAGTCAAAGTGAATTTATGGAGATATCATTTAACCTTGATCTTGTCTTGGTTACGTTGGTGAGAATGACCTTTTCCTCTCCACGCTTGTCTGTGGAATAATGTACCAGTAATTACAACACAGATCTAAAATAGGGTGTTTCCACTTTTATTTCTCCCCAAAACTGCGAGAATTTTTTCAATTTCCTGAGAAAATTTCGCTTAATTTTTATCAGGGATTTAAAAATTAAAGGAATTAAAATAAAAATAAAAATTTATTATGGACTAAAAGTCAGTTTTCTATTTCAAAATTTAGGTCAGTTTCCCCATATCCGGTTGTGCATAGCTGATTTGCATATTACTTGTTTCTTTCGTCAGACTTTCACACCCTGTCTTAAATTGGTAGTTCAATGTTCATAGTCACGATTTTCATGATTGGCAATATCCAAGTGTAGTCCTGGTCTTGCGGTTCATCCCCCCATAAAGTGGAAAATTAGGGAGAGTTGCTTACATAGATGGGTAAGCGTAGAGCAAATTTTCGCACACTTTAGAAAGTGGTCAGTTTTTAAACCGGCCTATGGGTTAAAAGTTTTTTCAAAAAATAAAGTAATAAATCAAAATACGTACTATAACTACTGAGATATATACATAAGAGTTTTAACAGCCTTTTTCGGATCTTGAACAAGTATTAAAGACATTTCCATATTTCACAATCCACTTAGCTATGCAGTTAATGATCTTCCTTCAGACAATCAATTGGAAGTGATTGGACTGCAAAATGGTGCTTACCATAATTCCATAAACGATTCTTAGCGATGGGGATCTAATCCAATTCTCTCTCCCCATAAATATATTTCGATAGATAAATATGGTGAAATAAATTACATACTCATGAGTTCTTATCTGTATTTGGAAGAACTTATCAATGTAAACGGATATTTTCGAAAAGGAAGTATGTAAAATATCAATAGAGATAATTATTAACATGATGATTAAACATTATCTCAGAAAAAAATGATTTCTTTCTTTCTGTTAATTAGTATAACCTTTAAATAGTTCAATAATACGTTAGTTAATGAATGGAATTTTCTTAAAAAAAAGTATGAGCATGTGTATATAAATATTATGTAAAAATATCGTTTCCTATTCTTAAAAATATTGAGCCTGGCTTTGTTGTTGTTACTCTTGCTCTTGTTAAATATCTAGTTTTATGTGCCAAACTTAAAATTTACACTATCACTCCTTTCTCAAAAATGTATACAAAAATGTATCAGGTCGACAGAAACTTTTAAAATATTTTCTTCGTCACTATTTCTCAGTTCGAAATTTCGAGAATTCTTAAGAATAACCGTCGTAAGCAATATAAATTCAAAAGTTTATGGGGAAAAATTTATGACTGCTCATTAATATAGCTCTGAAAAGCAAGACGAAGGCTAAGGGCAGCGGACCTTTTAAATCTGAGCCTCGGTCAAGTGACGTGAACGACACCTGAGCTAGCATTAACTTCTCCGAACTTCCGCACCATGTCATGCTTGGGTTTGGAATCTGTACAGATTGAATGCGTAACAGTCTGGCTACACAGTGGGTCTTTAGTGGCATGAAGTCTACGACTCGACGAAAGGAATGCTGAATGCGAATTCTCGACAGGGAACACCAGGCTTCGGTGGTTATAGTGAAAAATATTATGCCATGTTTTGTGGAGATATTAGATTCAACTAGATTCGGCTTGTAATGGCCATTTTTAGGCCGTTTTTAGACCTTGGAGTTACCCATGTATAAATATTTCAGCATTTAAAAGTTTTTAAAAATATGAGGAGATAGACCTTGCCCCTTCCCTCCCCATCCTTCATCATCCCTTTTGTACAGAATGAATGAAAGGAATACTTCAGAGGGTTATTAATTTAACTTTAAAAGAATTTAATAATTCCAGTATTTCAAAAGAAGTCGAAAGGTTTTGAGAGAAATTTACGTTATGTTCGTACAGTGACTCCTATACTATCAAAATTCCAAATTTGTAAGTTGTAATTGTTGAATATTTCTTTGAAATATGCGCTTATTTATTTTCAGGAAACACATGCTTTTCTTCATTGCGTATTCTCTTATCTGCAAGATGGGTTCGAAAATGTATCAATGAACCATTTAATTCTTTATCTAGTAATTAACCATTATTTTAACACACGATTTAATCATTATAAATTAATTATAAATGCATGAACGAATATTTGTACTTTGGTTGACAGGAAAGTAAAATGTCAGTGAAATCTAATGAAACAAATTCTCATTCTTTAATCAACATATTAAAAAGCAAAATTTCACCTTCTTAGCTACTTCATACAATTGCCATTCAAAAATCAGATATAAAGTGTAATATTACATTTGAAATGTGACTTTTCAACAATATAATCATTGAAAAATTTTTTATGTTAGTATAAAATTAATAAATTATGATAGTTAATCTCAATTAATTAATGATTCTTTGGTAATTACTTTACAAAATATATATTTAATCGAATTATCGCTTTAAGCATTTTCAGAAATTTATTACAGTTACTAAATATTACATGTATAAGTACCCCGTCCCCAGGCATTTCTCTTCAAAGCCGGAAATTCCATTTTTAAATACTTTGTCTCCGTTGTTAAACTTTTAATTCTTATCATTAGCTTCTTGTGAACTTTTAACCTTTTAAGTAATTTGCGATTATCTTAAAATGATTATTTGGAATTTCATTAAATGTAATTTATTATAAGACGTAAGTATGTGCATGATAGTTTTTAATACGAATATTTTTCTTATTTTGTCCAATAGTATTTAAGTAATTTTAATGATTTTATAACATGGTTATTTTATATATTTTTGTTTATTTTACTTTACATTCATATATATTTTTAGACATTTGCAACATCACTTTATCATTTCCCTTTTGAAGCATGGTTTTAGATGATTTCATGCTGGTGATATTTTTCCGATAAGCTTATTCTATGTATCAGAACTCATATAAATAATTATTTATCAATTCAGATATATAATGTATATATATTAGTTTAATTATAAGCTACAAAATTTTGTATTTATATTTCTTTAACCATGAAATTGCATAAACATGGAAAACTTTCCTCGTATATGCTTTTCTTTAAATGCTTAACAAATCATATCCTTGTTCACAGCACTTTATTTAATTCCATTTTACTCTAAGATCTCTCAAAGAAATTTTTAAATATTATAATAGTTACTAGAAAAATGTGCTTTTACTTTATAAGTATTTAATGAATATAGGTTAATATAATGTATTCCCATCTTGTGTTTCAAATTTATGATCTTTAGTTACATACTCAGAATCGAAAACGAAGTACACAA
>BMAW01000715.1:0-14607 GCA_019974015.1 Nephila pilipes | reverse complement strand
CACACACACACACACACACGAACGAACGAAGATAATTATCAAAAGTTTTTATCGGTATTTACATTGAGAAATGATCAAATTATCACCCAAACAAAACCATGTTTTTCATATTGTAGTATAAATTTAGTGTCTATTTTGTTTTTCTGGCGATATTCTTGTAGCGGCACTCTTCTATAACAATGCCAGAAGTTAAAACGCATTAATAACTATTTCGAAAGAGACGAATTCTCTTATCCTAGTTGGTAGAAGTGCAGCAAAAAACAACCGGGTAAATTCTAAAGAATTTACTCGTCGGACCCAATGGACCAGGTTTTTTTTTAATCCAAGTGGAATTGAAAAACTTACATTTGCTTCAACAGGAAAAAAACATGCAAATTTTTGATAATATTCGAGTGTAAAAAGTATCCGTGTTAGGAATGGGAAATAGGGTTTGAGGAATGGGAAATGGTAATGAAGAATATTGCTCAGTGATCTTACGTTTATCCTTCTTCTCTGAGGTCCATGGATGTGAGGCATATTTCTTCCCGAAAACTCGTCGCCATAACTTTTTCGGCCACTTAACCGTCATCGCCTTTTCTGGAGCAGATTCATTGGAAGCAAACCATTGTTTTGATTATAATTTGGTTTCTATTGTGTTATGATAAATCCAGGTCTCTCAAGGTTGACAATTCGACTAAATTTCAATTTGGCACCAAGTGATTGCTTAAGGAAAATTAGTTATAAAAACTTTCCTTAACAACGGAATCTATCGTCAAAAATCGATACCTTTTGTATAGCTTTATTCGAATATCAAAGTTCATGAAAACATTTTTTTTTGAAATCTAAATATTTTTATAATTTAGTTTGTGACCGAATCGGTTAGTTGATAAATCAATAAGAAATTCAGTGTTTATGCTTTTTTGAAAGCTTTTCGTAGATTACTGGGGGGAAAGTTTTTCAAAAAGTGAGTTGCACGAATGCGGTGTCGTTGCAATAAAAAAAAGGTTTCCCCCCTTCTAAATATTAATCTATGGAATAAAATTATGTTATTCTTTGACCTAAGTTTTATAATACAATGAATGCATTTTTTTTAAAAATAACCGGACATATACAGTTGTAATATATTTGCCTTTTATATTATATAAATAAATAAGTATATCTACGGTGTTTTGAGTGTTGTTTCTTATATCGAGCTTACAGTAGTATGATTATTTTGTTTGAATTGCTTTTTGCTTGGCCTAATGTTTATGGCGTGAAACACAATACGATTAAAATACCAAAGAGAAGATGAAAAGAAAAAAATTAAATAATTATTTTATGTATTATAGTTTCAATGCCCCATAGTTCAATTGAAATGAATAAATATTCAATCATTTTGTTGTGATTCTCTCCACAAGCTGCACCAACAACTGCAGGAGTAAAAGCGCCTAATAACTAATCCGGAATAATAATTCCTTTCTATTTAAAGCACCGCTAAAACGCAGCGGTCAAGCTGACAACAGGTCCAAACATGGTAGTTCAAATCCACAAAGGTCAACCGACAACCTTAAGGCCGAAATTTCAACGTGAAACAGTTTTAAAATTATAACAAGACATTTTGCGAGAACGGAGCAAGCTAAAATTGAAACAAGTACTTGTTTGATGAGGGTGCTGCGAAGGTATTCTTTGGACTAGCTCGTTTCGATCTTACGTGGATCTTTTTCCCGTCGTATGTTTCGAAGCTGTCGGGAATATCACCATCTACAGGAGCATTTGTATAATCGCCGAACATCCTCTTGATTAGAGCTTTGTTTTCATCGATGAAAGTTTCGATTTTTTCCCTAAAAGAAAAAAAAAATATCTAATGAAAATATATTCTCATATTTTATGAATGGTAATTTACGAACGATGGAAACATTAAAATGTCAAAAAGAAATTTAAAAGAAAGGTTGTTAATAAACTACCTTTTTGAAAAAAAGTCATATCATTGTAAATAACCTAGAAATACCATAAAAATAAATTCTCTCGAAATTGTTTTTGGAAAAAAAAAAAAAAAAAAAAAAAAGAGTATAATAAGACAGAAAGACCCAGAAAAGGCCCAGACGCCAGAAAAGAAGGAAAGGCCCAGACGCCAGAAATTTACAATGAGATATGATGGTGTGCATCTTGAAAATATTTTTTCGAAATTCCTTTTGTATATTTTGAAAATTCAATATTCAAGCGATTTTTGTTTAATTTTGGTGTACTTTGCAATGTAGCTTTTGAGCGGAATTTTGTACGGTAATTATTCTTGAGCCAGCTGTATTTATTTAGGCATTTAGTAATTAGCCAATTATTCGTAATTTTTTTTCAAAGTAGTACTGAAAAGTTAAGTGTCAATCTCCGATTTTTTTATAGTTAAGTTATTCCAGAAATCTATTGATATAAATAACACATTATTCATATGGAATGCGGAATAAGCATTTAACAGTATTTTAAAAAAGAGCAAGGGGAAAAAAATAATGGATTCTATACAAACTTTTGATTACATAAATCAGTGAAGGAGCTTTTAGAATTTTTTTTGTCTTTTTTCTATCTGTTATAATTCTAGCGCATATTATGTCAGATGACGTCATAATTAATCTGCTGTGAACAATTTATTTGTCATAGCTTTATTAAAAAAATTCACACCTGCGAAGAATGGCTAATATATGCGCAGGGTATTCTATAAATGAAGATACAAAAATTTCAGGGAATGTATGGCATATCAAAATGATTGAGAATTGCGTAACAACCCATGACCGGAAACGTCATGGGAAAGTGGAAGCAGATATGCTAGTAATAAAAGAGCTCAAAGAGATTATCAGGAACATTCATTGTACATAAATATTACAATACTGTAGCAGATTATTCCATTTCAAAATGTTACAGGAAATGTTCGAAGTTTCAATCCTGAAAAGTGATAGATGAGCTGCACCTATAGAACATGGATTGGTGGACACGATCAAAAACATCTGTTAGTGCTTGGATATCCGAAGACCAGGCAATCCTTGCAACCATATCTACTTTAGACTCGATGGGTGTTTTATTCACAAAATTTTTAAATGCTCTCTAGAGAAAGAAATTCAGCTGTTTAAATTCGGAGAGCTTGGGGACCAGGTAATCGGTCCACTCTGCCCAATCCATCGTTGACCAAACGACACATTTCGATGGCTTGGGCGCGAATTACTTGTGGCCTGCTCTCACTATACCTGTCACCTCTTAAAGACCCAATTTCGAAAAAATATGACATATATGTGAAAGAAGATAGCAACTCGGTACATGCCTCTGTGGGAACCGTTCTCGATACATTTTTTTAGATGATCGTACTTTACCATTAACGATTCCATGCATTGAGTGTGTTTCCGACATGGTTTTCTATGCAACATCCAATCTTTTTGATGTGCCCTACAATTCCCTATAGTTTGTACCTATATGGAACACCTTGTACAGAACTGGATTGAATTTAGGAAAAAATGCTGAAGTTCTTGTTTGGAATACACGATGATTCTTTCTCCAGAGAGCCCAAGCTAAAGCTTATAAAAATTGAATTAATGCTTAAAATATATTCAAATGTATCTATCAGCTATGCAAAACAATATGAAGTCCCCTGAAACATAATGCAGTTATCTAATTATTTTCATTTCTCTTCTCATCCCCTCCCCCATCTCTTTTGAATCGAATGTCTTGAGACGAATAAATTTATTCAGATGAGTAATGTATATTAATATTGGCAACCTGATTTAATTTAAGCTTGACAGAAAGTGAACTGAAATTGACGAAAGACTGGAGCTTTCGAAATATTTCATCCAAAAGCGGCTTAAGAAGTTTACACTAGCGGGTAGAAATTTATTAAAATAGATGATATAAGATAAGCATGCTGTTTAGAGGTTTTTTCTTTTTAATCTTTTTCTGGTTGGAGTTGAGAAGTTATTCTATAGGAGAATACTTATTTTTACTTTGATGATAATGTCCATAATAACTTCTGCACATTGTGCATAATTTCGTGAAATTTTTTGTTATCTATATATTATAAAAGAAAGTCTCATTTTGTCTTAAGTGTGTTTACTCATTTTTGAGTACAATAAAGAACAATACATAGATTTCTTCAAATTCAGTTTGAAATGTCTGTTATACCTGAAACAAACATGTTTTCTAATATTTACGAACGAAAAGCTCACCCTATCTGGTTAAGTTCCTTGTTACTCAACTGAAACTTGACTCACTATTACAGAAATGCAAGGAAGAGGGTTTAAGATAAATGACAGTTACTGGACGAACCTGTAATATTTCGGGAGATCTAAGCTGTTTTGCATAGTTGATTGCACATGTGGACTAAACTTTCTTTTACTTCGATAATAAATTTCTATAAACAATATTTGAGAGCTTTTGGCGAAAGGTGAACTGTGTGAATTCATGTAGCACTCATGATCTATGCGAATTTTAATGTGAGACACACAAATAAATGCAGCTATTTATTCACTAGAGAATCCAGTTAAAGATATGTGGAATTAGAAAAAAAATAGTGACTGCGATTATTCTATCCAGTTTCCTCAGCTCTTATATTTTTGTTTTGATTTAATCAAATTATTGAAAAGGAAGTGGGAAAAGATTGTATTTTGCGCTCAGCAAACAGACTAAGCCGAGAAATCACACAACCATGTACTGAATTCGTGAATTTTATATTTCATTTGATAGGGAATAGAGTCTTACTCGATGTGAGCCCTGGTGAAAGAATTAAGAAAATTATAAAACTAATTCATATTGAGAATTTGATAGAAGATAAGCATACGTAAGATGGTGAATGTTGAATAGCAATTTTTTGAAAAATTAATACATTTTTTTTCAGATATACACCGGAAATATAATATTATACACTCCAAATATTCCTAGAGATAAATTATTGTATGTGTTTAATTAAAATTGAAAGAGAATGCGCATGTAATGAAATGAAAGAGCGCAACATATGAAAAATCTGAATTTTTTTTACTTACTGAGGATAATTTTGACCAGGTGACGGGCAATATAATTGATTTAGCCTCTTAATGCAAGGAACGCCTCTACTGATTTCGCTATCGCTTATTCGTAGATGTAAAGCACCACAATAAACGAAAATAAATAGCACCTGGAAATAAAAAAAGTCATTTTTTTTAATTTAGAAGAAAAGGGGTATTTAATCAGATTATAATTAATAGGTAAGTGAATGAAGCAGCAATTTTTTAAAGAGTACTTTAATTTTTCTATCAGTTATATTAAATAACCCAAAACATATTTAAAATGTTAACATTTTGTCTCACAGCATAAAAAAAATATATATTTTTACATCACTCAGTGACGCCAGTTACGTTAAATTAGTTAGCGTAGTGTTACACTATTTTTTAAAAATATTTTGCAACATGTTTGATGAAAAAATGGCGATTGTAATGTATAATCTAATATTATTAAAATTACCTCACCAATCATAACAATTATATTGATCCTCGGATGAATCAGGATAAGTACATCATAAGATGGTAGAATTTAGTTTTTAGAGATATTTTAGTATTATTTCTGGAATTTGTGAGATTGATATTTAAAACATTATCAGCATTCTGAAAGATTTGATGACATTTGAAATTCTCTTTATAATTTTTAGTTTAAGATTTAAGCATTTAAATAGCCGTTATAATTTCAGATCAGAAACTTTCTGGGTAAATTTTATTTTCTCTCCAATATTTTTTTTCTCATAATTTTTTCATTTTGTCTCAGTTTATCTCCATTATTCTGTTCTTCAGGTGAAAAAAACGATGGATAAAATTTTAATTTGATTATAGGTATAGTTTATTCGTATTACTTCAACTATATTTGAACTATTTATACTATTTCAACTTATCTGTTAAAAATGCCGTTTCCATTTCCAATTAGTGAGTGAATGTATGCGCATATTTAATTTCCTGCAACTGATTCATCAGTTTCCCATTTTCGCACATCAATCAAAATATATTTAACAGAAATGTATTTACACCTCAAGGTTAAGCATATATAAAAGGAAAAAAAAAGCATTAACTTAACATCAGCACGACTTTTCATTTTAACCAGTTTTTTTTTTTTTTTTAAAAAAACCCAATAACCTAAAAGTGTTTAAAACACTTAAAAACTGTGAGAAAGTAGCAACAAACGAAACACCTTTAACAAAACCTGTATTTAAACATTTTCGTGTTGAATAACACGTATTCTTCGAAATTCACGATTTATGCAACCATTTATTTCTGTCAACTGGTTTCGAATGCTAGTGACGACAGTTTATGAGCTTTATTTCGATAAATGCCGTCAGTGGAAATGAATTATGCAATCGTCTCATTTCCATCCAGCAAGTAAAGCGCAGTTAAAGTGCCAGTTAGCATTATTGACATGACAGAAGTTATGATACCGGACGCACACTCAGGATGACCTCATCCCTCGGTTGGGAAGGTTCTGGCCGCTCGCTCTGAACCCTCTCTTTGCAGGTCATGGTCAGTCATTAAGCAAGTAATTGATTGTTTTGCTCGCAAAGTTTGACGATCTAGCAGCTTTTCCAAAGCGCTAAATAACATTTTGGGTGGAGGTGTAGGAATCATTCAGTAGTTGTGGACTTAAGATTCAATGTCTTCTTTAACGATTTCCGCTCAATGTCTTCTTTAACGATTAATGGCACCATTCCGAATTTCCGAAGTAGTGATGAATGGACTTGAGATTCAATGTCTTCCTTAACGATTTTCTCTTAGTGTCTTCATTGAGGATTAGCGTCGGAACTTTATTCCGAGTTCAATGATAAATTTTAATGAATGGATGTAGATTTTGCCGTGCATTTGCCATGAATTTTAAGCGTAGTGGAGGCTAATGTTCTAATTGTTTTTTATTGTTCCGATTGCAATGTTTGATGTTGCAAAACTTTTCAAAGCGCCTCTGGGTGGATTTGCTAGGATTGTTTTTGGCGATTCGGTTGTTATGGATTTAAGATTCAATGTCTTCTGTCTTTCTTCTTAATGTTATTTTTAATGATTAATGACGCAATTTCAGATTCTAAAATCATGATAAATGTGTTTATTTGTAGATTTGGTATTCGATGTTATCCTTAAGGGTTTTCTATCATTATTGTACATAGCGATTAGTTCCGCAGTTTCATTACAGATCCGAAGATAATTTTAGAAAATTTAGAAAATTTTGAAAAATTGACTAATTCTTTGGTTGCGTTTTAAGATTTCAAATGTATCACCATATGAATCGAAGTTTAAATGATTTATTGCAATCGGAATGTTAGAACTGAAACGGAAGAAAGAAAAGCACAATAAGGAATGCGTAATGATTTATTTTAAAAAGTACAGAGGAATAATATCAATGATTGTGGTAAATTAGAGAATTTCTCATCAATATTTTATATTTGATTTAAGCATATAACAAGATACACAGTGGCGTACCCAGAATTCCATTTTTTTGGGGTGTGTGTGCATATTGTCATTGTCATGAAAGAAACAATTTCTTTAGTGAAGAATTACCACTTCGTTAAAAAGTAAAGGATACTCTATGTCAATCTTATTTTTCTTATTTAAAACTGTTCAAGGCTCGATATATTTTTTTTATCATGTTATTACAATTACATAAATAATTCCATAAATCTTCTATAAGGATGCATCCCCTCCTCCCTCTCTTCGTCTTTAAACATTGACCCAGAGGCCCATTTCGGAAACAGCAAAAGATTTGTATTTTTTTATTCAGGAATTGGTTCAGATAGAATCATTTTTTCACATATTAATAAAAAAAAATTTAATATTCCTTATTAAATTTTTTAAAAGTATAATCATAGTCTAACTCGTAATTTGAAAAAAAAAAAAAAAAAAAAAAAGGGAATCATGCATGCGCTTTAGCGATTTATAAATAAAGAATAAAAGTGATATTTTAACAGCATTCTTTCTGGGATTTTGTATTAAGCCTATAGTATTGTGAGTCTTTGTGTTAATTTATGGATTAATTATTGATTATGGAGTGCGTGAAATACTTTTGCTTTTCTGTATGTAAGGAAAAGGCATATGTAAAACTCCCCCCCTCCCCAAGAACATATGTCGTGCATTACTTAAACTTTTACACTCTGCCCATTTAAAAATTTAGAAAGTAGCTCAGTCATCTGTTATGGCAAGGAATATTGCAAAACGAAACAGGGATTTAATTTTGGTTTCGTCAATTTGTGTTGCTTATAATATGTTTATTAAAATCTTAGCTTTACAATTTTGAGAATTTGTAATTTTTGTCTAATTTGTGCCTAATTTAATTATGAATTGTTAATTCATATCTATTGTAATTAACCTTTGAAGGTATACAGACGAATTATAATTCTATTGAATAAAAGGTGTGATTTAAAATTAAAAAAAAACCGTGTTTAAAAAACATGCCAAACTCGTTGTCACAATATTTATTTTTACTGCTCGATTAAAGTAATATAATGTAATAAATATTCTAATAAGAATTTAGGAGCTTTTAAATGTACTCAATTCTATTACTATGCAATAGAACCGTTTTCAAATAATTAATGCAACCCCCCCATCGTATTTCTGGAAAATAGAAGAATGACCCCGCACTCTTGAAAATATGCAAGAATAATACGATTAAGCCACGAAAAAATTGCCTTAGAGATTTATAGTTTTTACGTGCAACAATTCCTATTTTATAAAAATTTCAAATATAAAAATATGTTAAAAGACTTTGCTTTTTTTGCTTATATATGCTTTTATTTCAGTACCTGAACATAATATTACTGTCTACTTTAATAATTTATCGTTTGCTTTTATTTTAATATTTAATATAATAATTGATTCTTTTGGAAGAATAATCTGATTTTATTTATTTTTTTTGTTAATGTTGGCAACGTTTATGTACTTTAGAATGTTTTTCTTGTGAAAATAAAATTGATTAGGAATTTGAAGAAGGGATTTTCTTTTCTTGATAGTAATTGCTTCTGTGAACCTGAGGTTTGTAAATATGTTTAAGATTATGAATTAATAAGATTCATGAATGTTCATTCATGAATGTTCATTCATAAGATATGTTATGAATTAATAAGATTCATTTTGAATAATTGTACTTTTTCTCGAGACCTAAGTAAAAAAAACATAAAACATATTAAAACAAAATTAGCAAATCTAATTTCAAAATTTTAAACTTCTTTATGGAATTATTTTCAAAATAAACCTAAGATTGTATATTTTTGTGGTCGATATGACCGAAGAATCATGTTTATTTGACTTGCGTTAGCCTTTGAATTCGAAATGCTTGATCTGCAATATAGATGAGAAAATATAATCTTTAAAATGGAATAATTTAAATATTTATAATTAAATTAGCCACGCTTAAAAACCATAGTTAGATGCATTAGAAAAAGATAGAAAAAAAAATGCATTTAAAAAAGAATTTAATTTTTTTTTCTTTAAACATCATAAATGCCTGTAAATGTGTTAGTTCGAATGCATTTTAATTGCATTACTGTCATAACATGAATGTAGAGTTTATAGAAGATAACTAAATACACTATTCATAATGATAACATTAAAATATATAATATTGACTTAAGAAAGATTTTGTTGTAGTTATCAGTCAAGTAATACCACCGAGCTTCGTTATCCATATCGTTCGTTCTTTAATTTGGATCTTCGAGCCTTTAACTTGGATCTCCTGGAAATTGGAACGTATATATATATATATATATATATATATATATATATATAGAGAGAGAGAGAGAGAGAGAGAGAGAGAGAGAGATCGCGAAGAATATTTGTAAAATTTACTACGTACAACGACCAATTTTAAAATGAGCATGCTTTACTAACAGTTGTATTATCATATTACAGCGAATATTATTATGAAAATTCAGTCAGCAAAATTAAATCCTGTGTTAAATTAAAAAAAATTATCTCGGGTTTAGATTTGAGGAAAAATAATCAAAATTAAAATAGGATTATAGCTGAGGAGTAATGAAGTTCTTCAATTATCTATTATTATAAATTACTTCGTCATTATTTTAATTACTATAATTGTCCTTTATTATGCTGTTTTTTTCAAAATAAATAAAATAAAATTTAAAAATAAATTTATTTTATAATAATAATAATACTTAATTACCTTTCCTTCTTGTTCGTTCTACGTCTCAAGGTGTTGATAAAGAAATGTACTACAAGACAATTTTTTGTTTGGTTTTTAATTTACGTCATATTTTAAAGTTAGTTGCACTATTTTACTATTGGGGATAAATCATGTAATTCTGAATCTCGGTCAAATGACAAGAACGATGTATTTTAACCTGTTAACTTCAGGGCCATGGTATTTGAGGACTTTACAGTATGGATATGTCAAAAGTTATGTTTTTTTTTTTTCATATCACAATTCTCTGTCAAGTACGTATTTGTGTGTGTCAATAGCTAGACAACCGAGGTTTGCTTTTATTACTTCCTTAACATGATATGATATTTATTTATTGAAGTAGTTTATCAATTCTATTCCTTTCAGCTAGCGCAAGATCATTTCCCTTAGCTGTTTATGGAAATATACTAAAGATCCATCAGGGAGCTACATTTCCTAGATTTGTGGATAGCTACACTTTTAGATATTTTCTGGCAGAGAAATTGACGCTGTGAATTACCCTTTATCTTTGATGAAAATTTAGCTAATCACTATTGTAGAAAATGCGCATTTAAGTTTCAAATAATCATATTAAAACATAGGGTGCTTCGGGGGATCCTGTAACCCAATAGGGCGAGTTTCCCGGTGGCGGATAAGGCAATGCTCTCTTTGAATTTTTGCAAAAGATGGTAGACTCGAAATAAAATGCCTTTTGTAGACATCGAGTAAAAGTCCGACCTCTTTCGAGGCTGTGGTCTCTCTCTTTAATGGACAAGGCGAAAGCCTCAATAAAGGAAGTACCGGTAATCACTTCATTCTTCTAGACGGAAATTTTTTTTTTGAAGGCAGTTAATACCATTCGCAGAAAATTCCTGCCCCGAACTTTATTAGTGAACTGATTGCTAATAAGGAGGCTCTCTCCCTTTACTTAACAAACTCGACCATCTATTCTACTGAGTGATAAGAAAATTTAGTTAATCGCTACTGTAGAAGATGTGGATTTAAGTTTGGAATATTCAAACCGAAACATAGGGGCCTACGGGGAACTCAAAATATGCCCCAGAAGCAATTGAAAATGGGGCAACTAGCGTTATTTATACCATGTGTAATATACTTAAATAAGGAAGTAAAATCCTGTAACCTCCAATAGATCCCTGCACGTGTCAACATATACGGCAGTGAATGTGCGGACGTTCCAGCCAAGCAAGCACGAAATATGAGACAAACTTCCCCTACCATCACACTGGCTGATGTAAATGCTTTGGTTAAGTGCAGACGTTTCAATCAACCTCTTAAGAAAGCTCTAAATTATAGACCTTAACCGTTCCAGATTAATAACTTCCAAAATAGAAAGATTCAGAACAAATCATTACAAGGGTATGAACAATCAAGTTGACAACACAAGAACCTATAATAATTCAAGAAATTGTCCTGGATACTCCATTGACACCAGAGAAAGCGTATTTATAACAACCAACCATATTACCAAGCCTTTTTAAACTTGACATTGTATCGCACGCTAATTTCCTCTCACATTAACTTTTCTTCAGCCCTAAGATAACCTGATCTGGTAGCAGTTGTTATTGAGGCTTTTGAGACTCTGTCTAATGAACGCTATCCACATACACACCACGACACCAAAGAACATGAGGTAGTTTTCAAGCTTTGCGAGTACTTAAGAGGAGTTAGCATTTTCTCCTTATATCTGATACTTCTTTTTCTTTGATCAAGCTGTGAGTTTGAAAATTCTTAACTTACATCTAAAGAAATATTTAAAATTAGTCCATTTTGCTCGTGTGTCTAGCCCATTACAAACTCTGGAGTTGTTTATATTGTGAAAAACAAGACTAAACTTCAATAAAGAAAAAATATAAGAAAAATAGTAGTCCTTCATCTCCCTTCCCCCCTGAAGTTTATGCCCTTTAAAAGATTAGACACAGTAAGATATATTGATGCTACTTTTTTAGTTCATAAAATATATCGAGGAATAGAAAGTTTCTTCTAACCACGGGATTGAGAGATAGGATTATCAACTGTTATTAATTTTATCATGTCATTTATTTCTTAATAATCATAACAATTAAATACTTTCATTAATAATACAATAACGGAAGTGTTTTTTTGTTTGTTTGTGCATGGGTAGTACAGTAAATCTCCCCGTTCGCAACCAGCAATTTGTTTCACAAAAAGTGCTGGTAAATGAAAACCGCGAAAATGGAAACATGAATGAAACAAAAATGTAAAACTTTTAGATGTATTTATTTATTGATTTCACCAAGCTTTTACCACATTTTCAAATGTTCTCTTATTTCTCAAAAAAACTTTCAGAAACTTATAGAATAGAGAAGTAAATTATATAGGAAAAAATCATCGAATTTGTGTATTTGCGTTGGATATTGGAGTGACATTTTAGTTATAATGGCTCAAATGGGGAAAAGAATATTCGGATAAATGGATTACAGTACATTGTTAACTGTACTCTTCATGATGATGTCATCACCAGGATGTAATATAAAGAATGCATCAGGATCTAATGTGGTTATTCGCATGAGTTAACATTTACAAGGAAGCCACAAAAATTGCTATTTCGTAATACTTTTACTGAAGCAAATTTTTCAGAGCAATCTTTGCTTTTGTATCTGTTACCTATTTTCTGATGTCAAATTTCCGTGTTTCTGAATAATAAGTTCGCCAAATGTTTGCTACGAATGAATTTTGTCAAGAAAAACTTAATGGTACTATTTATAATATCTAATTTTTTTTATCGATCTCTTTGTATTTCAAAAAAGTTACTATTTAGAAAGAAGCTCAATTTACTATTTAGTAAAATATAGCTTTAATTTTTTAAATTGACAAAATTTAAGTATATACTAGACTTTAATTATGTCGAGTAACATGAAAAAAGGAAAATATTTAAAAGCTTATTTTACAATCCTCTCAACAATTTTTTTTTTTCAGAATTATTTTCATTGAAAATGAAGGATTATTTGACAACACAAAGGGTAAAGCAGTAAGATCTCTGGAAGTTAAAGTTTGAAAATGTGAAGACATACACATGCTATTAATTCATCCATAGTTATAGAAAAATCTTTCGATAATTTCTGACAAGGAAATATGATATATAAAACCTTCTTGGCAATTAATAAAATAAATAATTTTCCTTTTGTTCAAAGATAAATTTACATAAAGAGAAAAAAAAAAAAAAAAAAATCGTAGTTTGTTCCCTGAAAATTTTGAGCGTTAAGTAACATTTAGAATAACCGATTAATAATTTAATAAAATGCGTTAAAAAATTAAAGAATATGAAAACATGTGAGTTTTTAAAAACATTTAAAAATATCTAAATATATTTTCTATACAGATACAAGAAAAAATTCAAATAAATAATCGAAATTAAAGCCATCATTGATGTCGATACTATTGTAGTTAGAGATATTTCTGATTATTCTATTTTAATATAATATATTAATGTATTATTTGAGTTTTGCTTTCAAGTGTTTACGCTATTTAAGTTGTTAAGGCTCCCGTCTACCCGCCATTTTGATTTCGTGGACGTAATGTTAATCCTATGGAATTTTGACTTTAATTTGAAGATTTTTAAGAATATTTTTATTCTTATTTTAATTATTAGTTTTTGAGTTTTCTGGTCTTTAAAGAATATTTTCAAATATTTTTAAGAATAGGAGGAAAAAAGTAATTCCACAGAAGCATTGATTATTTTTTGCTCTTTCAAATGCACTTTATTGCTTTCAAATAGATCAAATAATAAAGATGTGAGAATAAGTCAAAATTCCATAGAATTAACATTACATCCACGAAATCAAAATGGCGGGTAGACGGGAGCCTTAATAACACCTTAATGGTATTTTATTATGCTAGTCATATTTAAAATACTTTATTACGTCTAATTATACATTTAAACAACTTTTAATTACATCTAATCATACAAATAAGATACTTAATTATACAATTAATTAAAAATATAAAGTTATTTAAAATTCTATAAAATATTTTAAAATTATTTATTAGAATAAAAGAAAGCTGAAAACTAAAATTTATTTTTGCCACTTTTGACTTTTATTTGCTTAATTTAAAAGTTTATTCAAACTATTTAAATTAAGTTTAGAAAATTATTTTGCGAAAGAATTATTATAGCTCAATATAATTCTTAATTGATACAAACATTAACCCCCCCCCCCTTAAACTTTACACGAAATCCTCATGGAAAGTAAAGATTTTATAAATAAGTCCCATCGCTTTAAAGAATTAGCCTAAAATTGTACGTTCACCAAACATTTAAAAATAGATCTCAAATTCGGGACAATTTTTCAGGCAGAAAATGTTGCTCAATATGAATGCAAGTTCACGTGATGTTCGTTTATTATACGGTGCATTTAATTTAAAATCGTGAAAAAAATACACATATTTTAGGCAAATATAGTCTTAAAGCAAATGAGAAACACACACACACACACACACACACACACACACACACACACACACACA
>BMAW01000714.1:0-11451 GCA_019974015.1 Nephila pilipes | reverse complement strand
GACCACTCGCAGCCTGATTGCATTCGTTATCGGCATAAAGGCCCTATATCTGGTGTGATGGTTTGGGCAGCCAGTGGATACACGATACGTACATCTCGGGTTCGTATCGACAGTAATTTGAGCAAAAAGAGGTACATATCTGACATCTTGCATCCAGTGATTGTGCCCTATCTTCGAGGACTGACAAATGGCGTCTTCCAAAATGATAATGCAAAGCCACCTGTTGCACATCCTGTTATGACCATTCTCGTTACTTATGGTATTCGATTGTTGACCTGGCCTGCATGTCCACACATCTGTCAACACTTGAAAACATCTGGTCGTGGTTTGCTAAAAGACTGGCCCGCCACCCCTGTCCTGCTCATACGATTGATGAAGTTTGGCATGGACTAAAGCGCAGTATGGAAGAGTTGCCCGTTTCTGTCATCCACATCCAGGTCGACTTCATGCATTATCGGGTAAGGATAGTGTTAGCTTCCAGGGGTGTCAGCTGTTTCTTCTAATTTTGCACCCCTGTAAACTGATTGCAAATTTAATGACTTTTTCCTCATGCCATACTGTTTATGTAGAATAAATATATCTTATGAATTTGTATTCCTTCATGGTGTTTCAATTTAATGGCCAGCAGTGTGTTATAATACAGACTGACTTGAAGTGATTCTAATTAAGTTTTTCACTATTGTTCTTGCCGTAAAGTTCTTTTATTGTGTTATGATGGAGGATGCTTCGCTACAGAAGAATCGTGAGACTCCATGTCAGCATTTTTTTATTTTACTGCCAAAGATAAGCCATTGATAACATGTAGTTGATCGAACAAATAAAAAAAATTCTTCAGCAGCAAATATAACGATAATATTAATATATATATATATATAACACATGGATCAATAAGTTCCGAGACTAACCCAGAGATGGCGCTCGTAGTAAACCAGTAACCAGGTCTTTCTAGAGTACTAACCTTTGCTTGAAACGTGTCAAAATTTTAAGTCGATCGGACCAGAAACAGCTGAGTTATCGAGGTTGGAGTAAAGTCGTTTTGTAGTTTGTTTAAAAAATGGAAAAAACCGAGTTTCGTGTTCTGATAAAACATTGTTTTTCAATTTGTAAAAACACCCTGCAAGCAAAACAATAGATTGAAAAATGTTACCCGGACTCTTGTCCATCAAAAGCAACGATTTGTCGGTTGTTTGCCGAGTTTAAACGTGGTCGTACCGACACAAATGACGCGGAACGCTCGGGGAGACCTGTGGAAGCCGTTACACCGGAAAATGTGAGTGAAGTGACAAAAATTATAATGAAAGATCGTAAAGTGAAGCTCCGTGAGATTGCTGAGACGACACAGATATCATATGGAAGTGTATTTACTGAAAAAGGATTTTTGAAGTGAAGTGAAAATGGTTTTTTCCAAGTGGGTGCCGCGATTGCTTTCGATGGAACAAAAACAGCAACGAGTCGATGATTCAGAAAGCTATTTATCGCTATTTACTCGGAACAAAAAAGATTTCTTGCGAAAAAAAAAAAAGAAAAAAGAAAAAAAAATTGGGGGGAAAAAAAAAAAGATTTCGAAAAGCGTTGGAACGATTGTATCGCCCTAAAAGGTGATTAACAAAAGGTGTTATGTTGATGAATAAAAAAAAATTTTGCAAAAAAAATGTTGTTTTCAATGTTAGTCTCGGGAGTTATTGATTGATGTGTTATTACAGTCTACATCACATAATCACTACGAACGTATGCAAACTGCTCAACACATCTCAGTTAACAATGTTCGAAACCGAATGAATTCTACTGTAACTCATATTTGTTTAAAAATAATAATGATACATGTTCGTTTCTACATTTTTGATTGGTTTTTTACATTTTCCAAATTTTTCTTACTTAATTTTAAAAAAATGATTTTGAATAACATAGTGACGATATCTATTGTTATTTAATGTTACTTAATTCACAAAACTGAAGAATTAAGCACAGAAACATTTACTTAAATAAAAATCGCTTAAAAGTATATAAGCGTGAGCATTATATGGTTAAACACTAACATTTATAAGTGTATTAGACTAATGCTTCATATTTTCGAGACTCTAGGAAACTTGAGAAAACTTACAGTTTGAGATTGTATTTTATTTTAATTTTAAATTATTGATTTAAGTATTCTTTCATATTCTCGATTTATGTGGCATCATAGAGCTGTCTTAAAATATCAGTATCATTTTAATTTAAATGAGTCAACCTTATTTTATATAGAATATGAATTCATAGATTTTAAATGATTAAGAAGTCAAATATTAAATTTTGATCTTGGACATCTGCATATAAAAAAATTTTAAACAAAAGATAATTGAAATATTTGAAATTTTTCATTTAAATAATTCGAGCGACAGTGTCCCTTTGTATAACTTTGAATAAAATGTATTAAAACTTTTAGAATAATTTATATAGAACTTTAATGGCTAAAAGGTCGGGAAACGTATTTGCTAGTAATAATATGGTAGTATATGGATAAGATGATCCATGATCTCGACTGTTCGCTCATCGGCCTTTATTACTCCTTATCTGTCAAAACATGGAGATTATTCTCTGGTTCTTCTAAAAAATAATAACAAGAGAAAACTTTGTATTACAATAACATGTTTTCATCTACTATTTCATTGGTTAGAAGAAGCATAATTCCGATAAGAAAATAATATGTATCAAGTGTTATTTTCTATAATGTTTCGATATTTCTTATTTAGCCGAAAAAAGAATTTTTTTTCTTTTCGAAAGGATTGTAACAAAATGTTCAATAACTGAAAGATTTAAAATTTTTAAAAAATATATTTTCAGTCAAATTCCACATAAGATTGTGTTTTTCACAATAAAAAAAATCCTCATAAATTAGAGCAATAATAAATTTATGAATTATTGTTCTTAAATATTATTTTAAGTTGCGTATCGGAAAAACACAAAGAACCCTTAACTTAACACAAACAGCATTAAGAAATAAATATCGTTATTTCTTTTTCCAAAAAAGGAAATCCATTTCCTTAACAAAAGTAGATTTTAAGACGAATGTAATATCACTATCGAGCCAAAATGTTACGTCATAAAACTAAAAGTGCCTTTTTTACTTATGGAGCATCAAACATTATTACACAGTTTCCAACTCAAGACACTGATAAAATTATTAGATCATTTTAAATATTACAGTAACTCCTAAAAATACATTTTTATATACACTCATTGCTATGAGAACTTGAGCTCCAAGTAAAGAGTTGTCAGAATAAAATAAAATTTTACTTGCATATGAAAAATGTTAATGTAAGTAAGTGATAAAAAAAATCAAAGCAAAATGATCATTTATCATAGGAAAAATTACAAATGAATGGAGGTTTTAGTACTCTGTTGGGCCACCTTTAGCAGGAAATCATGATGTGATACGGTAGAGCATTGAGACATACAAGTTCCGTATGATGTCCTGCTACATCTCGTTCCACAGATGATGTAAACGTACCTTTAATTCGAGCAAACTCGTAGGCTGTCGAACTTGTTGTCCTAACTGATCCCTGATATGCTCGATCAGAGGAATATCTGGGGATCGAGCAAGCCCGGGAAGGATTGAAATGTAGGCAGTCCTGTGAACCATTTCCTGTCCGTGAGTGAGCATTTTCCCGTCGAAAAATTGTTCCTTGAAGTCCTACAATGCGTGGCTACACGTGGCAGAAGAGTATCATGAATGTATCTCTGGAATGTCATGGTGCCGAGGATCAATATTAGGATTACAATGTGTCGTATGCGATAGCACCCCATACCGTCCCACCAATTGTGGGAGCATTGTGTCGCTGCACAACGAAGGCAGGATTGAGAAGTTCACGAAGAGGCCTCCACACTTGTACATGATTGTCATCACTGCCCAAACTGGATTTGGAGTCGTCGCTAAAGACGGCCTGTTTCCATTCGGTTTTAGTCTAAATCCCTCCGAGTGCGACATCCTTCCAAACGGAGACAATGGTGAGTGGATGTTAATCGCTACCACGTAATGGGCGCCTCTGTAGCAACTTTTCTTCTTCCAGGGGCTTTGCGATAGTACAGATTGACAAAGAGGCCCGTAGTAAAGGTTCTGTCTGTGTATGGAAGGTGTACAATGAGACAGTTGACGCTATGCGGGCGTTTCGTGTGATGTGACAATCTTCTCGATTATTGGTCTGTCGAAAACGTCCTGGAACTGGTCCCCGTATAACAGAACTCTCTCTTGTCCAAGGTTCCCAACATATCCTCACAATAAAGTCAGAACGGCCTAGGTGGGGAGCTACTCTCCGAACTGACCACACGGTTTCCTTCAACCCTATGATCCTTCTCATTTCTAACAGTGACATCTGCAAATTTGTATCCGATGGCAGCGTAATAGCATCTCTAGTTAAAAAGAATTCATTTGCGACAGATTAAATACATGCAAAGAAGCTCTGCTTAACAGTGTTATAATCCAAGGAGAACAAATTTCATCGCCCTCTGGTGGCATTACGCAAGACGCAATCACACAACATTTCTAATCATTTACTATGTGCTTGACACGCACATTTCATGCCTGGATACGTAACAATTCCATTCTTAATTTTTGGTGCGCAAATTTTTATGGCATTGAATGTATTTTTCGATTTGAAGAAATGTTGTACATTCATTAGCAATGTAATGTTTTTTTAAATATAAACTCGGGTATTAAGTATACGAGTTGATTAATTCTACCACATTAGACATTGAAGACATCTAGAAAAGCATTTTCTAAAGAAGAGGGATTAAAATTCGTATTTTTCTATATATGATTTCTACTGTTATCGGCACTTTGAATATGTCATATTTTTACTTTCAAGCAAGCTTACATTTTGCTAATTTTATTATTCAAAAAATTAATCTAATACATATAATGGAATGTAGTATATCCTTAAAATTTCAGAATTCTTAAAAATTGTTGAAAAAATCACTCTGATTTAAACACTTTTTCACTGTAATATGTATATTTTGTCCAATGTCCATGTCCAGCGAGATTTATAAAATTCAATTATTTATTAAAGTGTAAGTTTTTGGTGAATGAAATGTTTCATAACAGAAATATAAAGAAAATTTGAATTTTCCATTCATCATGAATTAATTCCTTTTCAAATGGAAGTCTAACCTTCAACGAAAATAAATTAGTGAAACTGAAACACTGCAGAAACATTGAGTATCAAATGTTAAGAAAAGTATTCTCACTAAAAAGTATGACTTAAATACTGCTAAGCGGGGAGAAAACCAAATATGTGTGAGGAGAATATAGGAGAGAACACCGAGAAAGTTTTTGCCCTGAAATTTATATAAATTCAAACAAATATAAGCTCAAGATGTTTGGAATTTTACAATTATTAGATTCGATTCTTGGTGTGGGGAGGAAGAGATAAATCTCAATATCATTTTCCATTTCAGACAAAATGTGTTTTTGAAAAAGATTAACTTTGTACACTTTGAAATTATTCTTATTAAATAATATTTTGCTTTCAGATCGTGGATTATTAGGAGGTAAGTATTTTTATGCTTACATATTTATGTTAGCAGCTTTTTTTTTAGTAATAATTTGACATTCTTAAAAATTAATCATTAACAAAACATAGTTACTATCCCAAAAATAAAAAGAATGAAACTTATAATTGAAATTTTTCCTTAAGACACGATGGTCAAAGAATCAAACAAAATTAAGTTAATTTTGCATTACACAAATACTAATATACCCCATCTACAACATAGGTACAATTGAGCAAGTAGTGTTTTTATTATAATTACACTTAGTTTTAATGTTTATGAATCCTAATGTTTGAGATTAAATGTACGAAATACTTTGGTAAGTTAAATAAATCTCATACAGTATTAGTTAAAGAAAAACTTTAAAATTTTTCTTCATTAGACATAGGTAAATTATAAATTTTAGCTATAGAAATTCAAAATAAAAGTGAACTTTTCTTAAGGTTTGTGACTAAGATAGGTGAAATTTTAATAAAAACACCATTTATTATGTAGAATATTTCAATTTTATAGACAAAGTCTTCTGAAAGAAACTGTAAAATTAGAACAAAAAAAAATGTCCTCAACTAATTTTTATTTCTGAAAAACGCATAACACTTTTTTTTGAGTTCTTTTTATTATTATGCCAATTATTTTATTTAATGAGGAATATAAAAATGTTTTCCTTCAAAATCCTTTTTTCCGAATAAAGAAATTTCTTTAAATTGTACATTGAAATTTTATCTATTTGTGGAAAAATGAAGTGATTATTTTTAGGTTTGGTTGGTGATGCCGAAAATGTAGCCGAAGGTGCAGCCAAAGATTTAGTCGGTTGAAAGCTTTGAAGAAATCACTGCCTTCTCAAAGGAAAATGCTCGAAAAAATGCTAAAATTTTCCATGTACAATTTCAATTGAGATAACAGAAAAATTTGAGAAGTAAAAGCAATTATTTACATTTGTGTCTTATTGTTTCTTTTAAAATTTATTATTTCTCTTCCAGAAAAATGTGGTTTATACTTATCCTTTTAGAAAGAAATATAACCTCTGTGTTGTAATATATCTAAACATGTTACTATTGTTCTCTAGCTAGATACGAATTTGTTGAAAACAAAAAATGTGTTATTAGTAAAATCGTTATTTAAATACTACTATTAAATATGGATTTAATAAATTATTTACTTACATAAAAAAATCACATTTTCGAAATGATTTTCTGTATAACGATTTTATAAATAATCTCAAAATATTGCTATTCTCAACTTATAGCATATTCTCACGTAATTGGATGTGCATCTTCAGATAAACATTTTTAAGTCTAAATGTGTTTCTTATAAAAGAAATCATTTGCCTCGTCAGATGTCTATTTATAAATTTTCAATCTTGTTCTGAAATATTTTACAGTATTTTATATATTTGAGAATTAAAAATTTCCATAATATTTCTTATTATGCATATTAGCTTAAATAATTCAAACTACATAGCAAAGCAATATAATTTTTGATAAATTGATGAACGAATTACTTCTACATACAACAAATTCTACTTTTATTTAAATTAGAAACTGAGATTGAAGCTGAATTTCTCCAATTTTTGATTAAAATGAGAAATTTGGAAACTGCGTCTGTTCTCATACACTCCTGGTTCTAAAGTAAGAAAGAACTCAGTCAACTTTCTCACTGCTATGATAAACTAAAAATTAAATCCTAAACTGCAATGAGAATTGCCCCCATCATATTACTACGCGTGTCTCATTTGAAATATTATATACAGAAGAAATAAATTTTCTTAATAAATGCATTGTACAAGCTCTTACGAATGCACTTTTCTGATTTTTATCGGGAAGACTGTAAAAATGTTTGAGAGGAAATTTAAATCCATTTAATTTGGTCGACAGATAGACTATGAAGAATAGACATTCATTTCTAAAAATTCAATGAGACAAAAAGAAAATTTAGGGTAGAAATGTAAAAGTATACGAATAGAAAGAATTCCAAACACATGCGGTGCGTGTCCTTTTTGGCGCTACTTTCTTTTCATTTGGCAATGAGATCAGAAATTTTATCTTCAGGGATGTAATAAGCAATTTCATGCTTAGAAATGTTCTGAATCAACGTAAAACTATTAAAATCTTTTATATAATATTTCAAAATGCTCAGAACGAATTTATTATTTAATAGACCGTTTTACGTGCATTTATTATGCAAACGAACAATCATCCTTTGTAACTTTTCATATCAAAATGGAATTTTTTGAATGCAAAAGCAGAATATCCTAAACGTACCATATTATATGAAAGTTGTCTAGAAAGTAAGAGTTCTCAAATTCTTAAGCATATAATATATGTAAATATTTTTTTTAAAAGTTTGAAAATTTATATGCATTCATCAAACTATATTTTCCAGTCTAGCTGCTGTCTTACATAATGAACTCTTAGAGACGATGAATGAGCTTTCTTGTACATTTGTCAAAAAATTATTTCCCGTTTATTTGACCATTGTTTGATTCAGGTATGTACCTTTTGCCTCTATAAGCGAATCGTCAGATCAGGTCTGTAGGAGTATTTGTTGAGAATTTTCCAAGTGTTAAGTACAAGATTTACTTTAAGACGTTATTTGTGTGGGGACGTGTATGGCTATGCAACAAGCATTCTCTTCGTTCTCATCCCCCATCTTTTGTTCCGTATCGCCCTTCGTAATTTTTTTTTTTTTTTGGGGGGGGGGGGGGGGGGGCTCAGTGCCCTTCGGCATTAATTGTTTTCCTCCAGCAGCAAATATTCAATGAGCAGAAGCTGTTTGGGGTCCCAAAAGACAGAGGTTGTGATTTCTTGGGCAAAAACAATGGTTTTGATTTTTTTCCTTGCAAGTTTTACAATCACAACACCACTGATACGTGTAATAAAATTGTTCTGTTCACGTCAACACCCTGGTAAGCATTTTTTTATTCCTTTAAATATATAAAAGTCACGTTTCCTATCTCTAGAAGATACCGCATGGCACATCATCTCGTATATGGAGGGATTCCAGACAATCATTTCGAGCGAGCACTACGACGAGGCTTTTCAACCTGTCAAAACAAATGATCACACATTCTATTTTCAAAACTTTTATTTCGAATGTAATGCAGCCGATTTTGATGGAAAAAAATTCTCTCTGAACGTCGGAAACTCGGTGCTCTTATTTTCTGGATACGATTCGAATAAATGCAAATTTATAATTAGATTTGCTGCTAAATTTCTATTCCGCTTAGGAAAATGTATATCAAATGAAAAATTAATTAAGAATTTTTAAGAACAAAACTGATACCAACTTTAACAAAATGAATCAAAACTAATTTCACAAAAAAAGTTCACGGTTTCAGCTATTAAAATTAAAGCAAACTATATTAATGTGAACAGTAAATCATATAAACTAACAATATTTTGTTCAGATATTAAAATTGATTTAAGCATATATTTTAGTCAAGTGACTAAGTATCAAGCTTGGCCTCATCAGTATTATTTTTCAATGGAACAGTTACCTTTGTGCTCTAACCCAGAAGAACAAACGTTTATCTCCATTCCATTATAGCACCAATGCATGGGAGCTTTATCGACGAATAGTGGGTATTCAAAAAGTAACTATCTGTTACACTAGTGAAAAATCGATACATTTTCACTAAACGATAACTGTATTTTTTAAAGAGTTTTAGGTAATTGTCTATTATAGCGGCGTCCTCCAAATTAGCTGCAAGCGGAAAATCGATTTCAACTGAAGTCGGAAAATCGCCAAACGATTAAGATGTATCGCCAAGTTTGGTTGTAAGTTCCTAAAGTTGCAGTCCTAAACAAACAGCACTTCATTATTTTAATAAAATATTGTTTGCCTGTTAACTTTATCCATTTCGCAGTATTTTTTACAGTATCTACTTTGGTTCCTTCCAAAATGTCTTTAATAATCTTTAATTTACCAAACAGAGATATGGATGGCATCTATTTTTTTCCAAGAGAAAGGTCTTTTACCGAACACTCTATTATGCAAAAAAGGTCACGCCTTGAAGTTGTAACTAATCACTATTTTGTAAAAAAGTATTTAATAAAGTGTTTGGAGGTGCAGCCACAAATACTTTTGTAATAAAGTATTTGGAGGTGCAATATTAAAAGTTATTTCAATAAGAAGGGCCTCCGTGTTGGAAATTGGTTTTAGAATATCGTTCGTTACTTCAATACGATTTACGTATTGTTGGGCAGAGGAGTTGACGTCCATTAATTGGTGTCGCAATCAATTGAATATGTCTGAAGCTGCATCAGTGGATTAGAAACAGTTCTCTACATCTTATTCTAAAATTTAATAAGCCTATAGGTAAACCCGATAAAATTTTGGAGATCGATGAAAGTTGATTCGTGCAGCGTACAAACAGCAGTGGTGGAGTACTTCTTCAACAGTGGATTTTTCGATGGAATATACCATGGAGGATGTAGGTTTCACACATTTCACGGTGAAACATGAGTACAATTTTGTAAATCCTTCAACGGGAGTTCTCACGCAAAATGTATAAAGAATGTAGGGTTTTGCCGAGTTTCGTAACAAGATACAACGTGGCACGGCTCGACAACATCTAGAAGCGTATCTGGTAGAATTTATGGGGAGGAAATATGTATGAAGAAATGCTTTCTATGAAATAGTATTTGCAATCTCGGAAATATGGCCTTTAAAGAAGAGTGCTGTTCTGAAAGTTATGTAAATATTAATATTAAACATCTAAACTTTTATATTATTTATTGGTATAGATTAATCTTTTAACATATAAAAAGATTATTAAATAAAAATATTATAAAGAATAATTTTAATTTCTTTATTGAAGAGTTATTTCTTTTCCTACATTTGAATTTCGCTCTTCGCTTCCTTTGCGCTTTTTACTAGCTTGGCGACATTGGCGTTTCCTTAATTTTGTGGGCGCCGCTTTAATAGCCAAGTACCGAGATGATAAAATATTGAATTTGTCTGCTGACACCTCATAAACCCAATGCATTCTCTGCCTGTGCACTTGTTCTTCAAAGCCTCTAAGAGGCTCTCACACATCACCTTGGAAGCGTTAGGGCTTTTCATATAGAATGATTATTTCGTACGTTCACAAATGATTAATTGAGTTTCAAACCAAATTTAAAGCTGCATAGTTGCTGCATCATATTACAAACTCAAAAGAAGGTCAAACATTAGATCTATTCACCCCAGAACAATTTTCATATTTCATATAGAATGGAAAATTATATTTCTGTCAATACTCACAGAAAAATATTTTGGGCATTTAATTTAATTAAAGTCGTCATAAGGGTATTAAGCTTAAATTTTTTTTATTTCTTTAAATAAAAATATATATTATTCGTAATTTAAGTTGAACATTTTGATACCAACCATTTGACGATATTCAAAAAAAATATTATTATTCAAGCAATTGTATAGAATGTTTTTTAAATTCAGCATTTAAATGGACATTCCACATTCACGTATTTCCGAATTCGACGTGTTCTTCAGTTTAATTTGCTTAATAAGTCACATTAAATTCTTTAAACATTGGAATGAATTAATAGAAATCTTGGTGAGATGAACCACGAAAATATTTGTTAATCTCGATTTTTTTTTATATCTAAAGTAATATGGCCATTAACATTTATAATGATGAACGTCAAATACTACCATTATTTTTGAGAAATCTGACGTAAAAAAATTTGAAATACAGGCTTAAAAAATAAACTGAATTTGAACTGCAAAATTCGGAGTTTTCGACAGTTTTTTAAACTCATTGCAGTTACAGAAATAGTCAATTACAAAACACACTCACAGCAAACGATTTTTTGAAACCAATATAATTTTAACGTATTTGAAAAAAATTAAGATTTTAACGATTTCATGAAAAGTGTAAGATTAATCTTCCAAACGATATTTTGAGAAAGTCATGATCCATTGAATGTT
>BMAW01000709.1:628-12767 GCA_019974015.1 Nephila pilipes | reverse complement strand
TTTTTTACTTGCCTCGAAACACCACATCAAAACTGCAGCCAATGGATCAAGGGGTGATAAAAAAAAAATTTAAGTATACTATCGCAAGAAAATATTGCGCAAAGTTATCACTGCTCATGAAAACAATCAATCCATGCCAAATATCAATTTACGGGAAAGTATTTCGAAAGCGTGGAACTATGATGTTACGGATCGTACCATTCATAACAGTTTTGCCAAAGCTGGATTCTTTGTCTTCAGTCAGAGTACGGAGGACGAAGACGATATTCCCTTAGAAGAAATGAGAAAAATATTAGCTAAAGGGAAAACAAGAAATTACGGATTCTATGTTGTTTGATGGTTTTCTTGATTCTGAAGCTGAAACCTCGGGATCACTAACTGAATTGGATATATTGAATTGTGTGACAAATAAAAACAGTACTGAAATGAAGATCAAAATTAAAACGATGATGATGCAGAAATCAAAAAACCTTCGTATGATGAAATGATAAATTCATTTGAAACCATTTGATGCGGATTAAAGTGTGAAGAAAATACGCCTGGAGGGATTTTTGGTGCATTGCAAAGATGTGAAGTGTATTATGAAACAAAGCACTTTTTCAAACAAAAAGCTCAAACAAAATTACCTGATTTTATGAGTAATTAAATTTAAGAACGCATGTGTTAATGCATGTAGAATTTCTTGTTATAAAATAATGTATGTGTTTAAAATTACTTGTGTACTTAAAATTAGAAAATATTCTTAAAATTCCTTAATCTATATCCCCTCAGGGGGCTCATCTACCTGAGATGAGTACGGGCTTCACAACCCCGAGGTACCTCAGTGATCTTTGTTTTCCTCTTCTTCTCCCCCCTCTTTTTTTCCTGTCATGTGTTTTGCTTTGGGGGGTTTTCCGCTTGATATTTTGTGATATCGGGCGGAAAACAGTTTTCACTAACTCTATTTTATAATAACTATGTGTGTGTTATAACTCTTGTGTAAGAAAAATATAAAAATTAAGGGAAAAAATTATAAAATTCTTTAAAATAAAAAAAAAAATTATAAAAATATTTAAAAATAAAAAAATATATCTTTGTGGTGTCTACTAACACACTAAAAGGCCGACGGCGTATCAATGCCGATTTCCTGCATGCCTAGCTCTGGCAATACGGGGCCCCAGTACCCCTCATGCGGAGGTACCTAGTGGGAGACCGCATGGGCGTGATTGGAAAAGGCCCTGGTTAGAGAAGGGTGTGCGAGGAGAGGAGTTGCGTGCGTCGTCGGTAACAGTTTCGGAATGTCATTCTTTAAAATGTTCCCAGAGGGAGAGCCTTGGTTGCGTGTGGCTGGATGGTGTGACCTCCCTCCCATTGCGAGAAATCCTCCTTGGCTTCGGCCTTGGACCTGTGCCTCTGCCTGGGCACGTAATGGGGCAGGTCACATTGTCCGGCTGGAACGAATCTCTCCGTCGGTTACTCGTTTCCGCGTTAGGAAAGGGTGGGGAGATGGGTCTGGCGGGGACCCATCGAACTAGAAGCCTGTCCGTGAAATTTTTTTTTCTCTAAAGGCAATATGGATACAACTAAAGGAAAATCGTTTTTGGCTCCCAAAGCTATTAAAAATTCTTTAAATCTAAAAAATGAACCATGGGCTGACCGTATGGAACGTTATGATAATTCAAATGTAGAAAACTCGGACATACCTACCGAAATGATGAACTTCCGTTTCTTTCTCATAAAAAGAGATACAGAAACTTTTTCTACCATATCTCCCTTTCTGATCCAAAAGGGAATTCAGGGTATGGTAGGAACTGTTAAAGACATAAAGAAATTGCGCTCTGGGGACATCTTAGTTGAAGTGAGCGATTCCAAACAAGCTCAACTTGTTATGAAGATGAAATCCTTGGGACCATATCCAGTGACAACTTCACCACATAGAAATCTAAACTACTCTCGTGGCGTAGTATCCTCAAGGGAATTGGAAAACGTGTCGGAGGAAGAGATCATGGAGAATTTGCAGGACCAGCTGGTTTGTGGTGTCCGGAGGATTACGATTAGGAGAGATGGTAAGGTGCTTAACACCCAGCACCTAATCTTGACCTTTTCGACTCCTACCCTACCACAAACAATTCAGGCCGCATATCTCCGACTCTCCGTCCGACCATATATTCCAAACCCTTTGAGATGTTTCAATTGCCAACGATATGGCCATTCCAAGAACGCGTGTAGGGGACAATTGACGTGCGCTCGCTGTACAGCCACAGGACACGATAGTGCTTCCTGTAACGCTGCAGAGAAGTGCGTCAATTGTCAGGGAAACCACCCTGCATACTCTCGTTCTTGCCCCAAATGGGCAGAAGAAAAAGAAATTTCAACGGTGAAGACACTGCAGAATATGTCGTATCCCGAGGATCGCCGAGTAGTCGCTTCCCGTACTCCTGTACAGGGAAAAAGCTACGCAACGGCAACCCAGACTATTAAAATTTCAAAATCTACGCAATTTCCTGAACCTACCCCTATCATTAAGACTAAGCAGCCTAACCATAAGAAACCGCAACCTACTGAAAAGACTACACAACCTAAGACACTGCAATCAAAGAAAATAAATATTTTAAAAAACCCTTCCTCTGCAAGAGCTAATCAGACTAGGCCATTGGCCAGGTCAAAGGCTTTGCAGAGGCAAAAATTAAAACTTTCGGGGAAGAACAGCGTTCCTCGCAAAAAAACTAGAGTTATTGACGGGGATGCGGTGGTTTTGCACCCATCACCTGAAGATTATGACTCCATGGGGGTCCTGGAAACGGGAACTTCCACTTCCAGTGCGCCCATTTAATGGCTTTTGTTTCCTGGAACTGCCGTGGTTTACGACCCAGACTAGAGGATCTCAAATCCATTATATCTACGCACCAACCTGTCTGTGTTGCTCTTCAGGAAACTTTTCTGAAGAGTAATATGAACACCCGTGTGCGTGGATATCATTGTGTACGACGGGATGTTGATGCAGCATCACCTTCTGAAGGTGTTTGCATCCTGGCATCCCAAAACTGTCCTCATAACGTCGTTACACTGACCACATCGTTGCAGGCTGTGGCTGTGCGGATCCATACCCGCACTTTAATCACAGTCTGCTGCATTTATCTGCCACCTAACGATGTTGTGTCACAAATGGATTTAGACCAACTAGTCGATCAGTTACCAGCTCCCTTCCTTCTGCTTGGTGATTTTAATGGACACAGCCCTCAGTGGGGGTATGATGGTACAAATTCTCGTGGTCGGCAGATCGAGCGATTGATCTCTGATCACAGTCTCTGTCTGCTGAACACCAACGAGAAGACGTATTTCCATGCTCCCACTAGGACATTTCATTCTCTTGATCTAGCCATTTGTTCACCGACACTGCTACCGTCGCTGAATTTAGAGGTTCTAAATGATCTCTATAATAGTGATCATTTCCCTCTCCTGATCTCCCAGGTTCATGGTAGTGGGGTGAGTTTACGTCCCCCCACTTACCGCTTCAACCGGGCAGATTGGGATTTATTCACACGGTTAGCGGTTATTACCGGTACAATGGTTAAAGATCAGGATATTAATAGCTCTGTCCAAAATGTCACTACCTCTATCGTGGACGCTGCTGATGCAGCGATACCGAAGAGTGGAACATCACAGAGGAAGATGAGTAAACCATGGTGGAATAAGGAATGTCAATCCTCCTACCGGGAACAAAAGAAATTGTGGGGTATCTTCAGACGATATCCCACAACCGAAAATCTCATAGCCTTTAAAAGGGCAAGGGCGTTGCTCGCAGAGTAAGGCGACATAGTCAGAGGGAATCTAGGATCAGGTATGTCTCTTCCATCACATCGTCTACCACAAGTCAACAATTATGGAGAAAGGTAAAAGCTGCGAACTCCCTGTATCGGGAATTTTCTATTCCGATACTGGAAACCGCAAATGCTGTGCATTCTTCACCTGTCGAAGTGGCCAATGTAATCGGCCACTCTTTTGCTAGTGTGTCAAGCTCCGATTCTTACAGCGCTCCATTTCTAGCGACTAAGAATCGTTCTGAGCAGACACCTATCAACTTCAGGTGTCGGCAACCACTCCCTTACAACTGTGACTTTGACATGTGGGAATTGAGAAAGGCTCTGTCCTTGGCTAAAAATACCAGTCCAGGCTCTGATGGTATAACTTACGATATGCTTCGCCACTTGAGCGAGGATTCACTTGTCAGTCTCCTTTACCTATTCAACCGAATATGGAGGGAGCATGTGTTTCCTAGCCAGTGGCAGGAAGCAATCGTTATTCCTATTCTGAAGCCTGGTAAGGATCCAAAGAACCCTCTCCACTATAGGCCTATCGCTCTGACGAGTTGCCTGTGTAAGACGCTAGAACGTATGGTCAATGCCCGTCTCGTATATCAATTGGAAAAGAATCAATGCATTCCTCCGTTTCAGAGTGGCTTCCGTAAAGGAAGATCCACAGTAGATAACATCCTTCTACTCGAAAGTCAGATTCGTTCTGCTTTCGTACGGAGGAATCATTTGGTTTCTATTTTCTTTGATATCGAAAAGGCATATGACCGTACGTGGCGCTATGGGATTCTGCGCACTCTTTACGATTATGGTCTGAGAGGAAATTTACCTCTTTTTATTAAAATGTTTTTAAATCTAAGATCATTTAAAGTACGGGTTGGTAATATTTTATCTTCATCTTTTATTCAATTTGAAGGAGTTCCTCAGGGGAGTATTTTAAGTCCGACTCTTTTCATCTGTCACCTGTCACCAATTCTTTTAAAACTTCAGCCATCAGTTCATGGATCATTATACGTTGACGATCTGCAGATTTCCTGCGAAGGATCGTCAATGCGTATTATTGAGCGACGACTTCAGACCGCAGTCAATAACCTGGTTACATGGTGTGATGCTAATGGGCATATTATTTCTGCCAGCAAGAGTAGTTGCGTGCATTTTTGTAGGAAACGCGTTCTCCATCCCGATCCTGACATTCGCATCCGTAATACGTCTATTCCTGTCGTCCCTGACGTCCGCTTCCTCGGAGTAATTTTCGACCGCAAACTCACTTTCCTTCCGCACATTTTACATCTGCGGAAGAAGTGTGAGAAATCCCTCAACATCTTGAAGGTGTTGTCCAACACCTCTTGGGGAGCGGATCGAACTTCATTACTCCGAGTGTATCAGTCGGTGATTCTGTCTCGGATCGACTACGGATGTGTCGTCTACGGATCTGCTTGCAGAACTACCTTGCGGAAACTTGACCCAGTCCACCATAATGCTCTGAGAATCTGCTGTGGTGCGTTCCGAACGTCACCTGTGCAGAGTCTCTATGTCCTCTGTAACCAGCTGCCTTTGGCTTTGCGGCGCCTGAAACTGTCGCTCTACTATCATTTCAAAATGTCATCTCTGCCATCTCATCCATCACAAAACATTAATACCAGCCCGTCTTTAAGGAGACTGTACAGTGCTCGTCCTTCCTTCATCCGGCCTTTTTCTGAGAGGGTGAAGGTTTTCATCGAGGAACTCGGCCTACATAACTTGGATGTTCAGCAACGAAATTTTATTAAATTTCCACCTTGGAATATTCCAAGTTTTATATATCATAACCCCTTTGCTTCTTACAGCAAGAGCACCACATGTCCCATTGTTCTCCAGAGGATCTTTGCCTTCCATCGCTGTCAGTATGAGGATTTTATTCCTATTTACACGGATGGATCGAAAGGAACTGGATACGTCGGCTGTGGTGTCGTTTCAAACGACATCAGGCACAGTTACCGACTCGACCCTTCCTGCAGTGTCTACACTGCCGAAGCAGTCGCCATCTACTGTGCCCTGAAATTAGTCGAGACATCCAGTTCTCGAAAGTTCGTTGTATATACTGACAGCAGGAGCGTCCTGGAAACTTTGGCACATCTGCACGATCGAAGTCATCCTATCGTGGTTGAAATAGCTGGCATTTTTTGCCAGCTTTATAGCAGGGGTTATGACATAAAGTTCTGCTGGATACCTAGTCATGTAGGTATTTTAGGAAATGAACAAGCGGACTCGGCTGCACGTTCGGCAACGAATCCTCTGCAGCTCGCAGTCCCATTTGAGGACATTCGACGTCATATTTTAATGCTCATTCATCAGACATGGAAGGAATCATGGAATCTACTGATTAATAACAAATTACACTCGGTGAAGCCGATCATCAGAGAATGGCCTGTTTTTCCAATGCGAAGAGCAGATGTCAGATTGACTCGCCTTCGCATTGGACATACTCGTTTTACTCACAAACATCTTTTGTTTGGAGAAGATGCTCCCGAGTGTCCTTCCTGTCATGTCCCTTACTCTATTCATCACATTTTAATTGACTGTCCGGTGTTTGATCATCATCGCCGGACTTTTTTTCATTCATCTGTTTTAAATCTATCTGACTTGGTGGGGGAAAACCCCCACCATAATTTATTTGCCTTTTTACGTCATATTGGCCTTTTACACCACATTTGATTTTTAACATTTTATCTTTTGTGTGTTTCTTGTGTTGGTCTTGTTCTTTTAATGCCGTTAAATTTTAATCTATTTTAACAAGTGTTTGGCGCAGCATTGCCTGCTTTGGCTCTTGCGCCATTAAAATCGACTGTCACACTCACACATCACAAATTTGCAAGATGCAAGTATCTTTTATTCGGAGGGTGTGAATCCTCTTTTTTTTTGTCGGAGTGACAAAATATCAACACCTAAGTCTGTGGGGAGAAGGCGAGACAGAGCTGGGATAGGCTATGCGTTGGGTGCCCATTTGTAACCGACGTTCTTATGTCATAACTGCTTTAACGCAGAAGAAATCAACAGCATCTCGGATAAATTACTATATTTTTAATGACATAAAATATCACAGTTACAAGGACGGAATTACAACAATAAACAGTAACATTTAGAAGGGGAAAAAATTATCACAAGTAAACTTAAACATAGGCCAGGATTGGACAGCGACAGTTGAGACCTTACTCCACGAAATTCCAGCTCTCTCTGGCTAAAATTACTAGACGGCTATGCCACACCCTTACACTATAATGCTTCCCGTCATGTGGCGCCATCTGCAGTCTCGTTTTGAAGTTAGTGTGTTATAATGTGTTATATTTCATACCTTATACATATTGGCCTTTTACACCGAATTTGAAATTTTACCTTTTATCCTGTTTCATAAATGCATAAAATTTTATGTTTTTTAAAATATTTTTGAATTGATTTTAACGAATGTTTGGCGCAGCATAGCCTACTTTGGCTCTTGCGCCATTAAACCCTACAGTCACTCACTCACTCACTCATTCAATTTTGCTAATTTTTCTATATAGCGAACTTTTTCCTGGAACCAAGAACATTTTGTAATTTTCTTCGTAAAATAACCTCTCTATAGCGAAGTGCAATTTCTATAAAACGAACTTTTTCTCTTGTGATTCAATTTTTTTTACTTCCCATTTTTGAAGTATTTCTGGACATTTCAAATTATTCTCTCTTTTAAAATGTTTTATAGTGGTCATAAATTTGGAACTGGTTTTTATTGGGTGCCTAATTCGCCGAGAGCAATATAATACTGGACGTTTCATCCAAGAAGTGCAACCCTTAACCCCCCATTATCCAGTTCAATAGAAGCATCTTCGATACTCCCTTACACCCTCAGTGGAATTGCCTCGTATCTCCGTGTCACTTAAAGTAGTCTCCCGCTCATTTATAGCTTTAATGAGTCTTACATGTAACTACGTTTCTTGTAGATCGAAAATGTCAAAACGTAAGTGTTTGAGCATCAAACAGAAAAATTTAATTCTTCAGGAAGTGGATAAAGGCGTGAAAAAAAGGATATTGCTTTAAAATTTGATATTCCTCCAAACAGCTTATCAACAATTATAAGAAATCGAAATAAGCTACAAAATTATGATTGATCGAATTCTTGTTCAAAGCATTTAAGAACATGTGTCTATGAAGGTGCCGACGAGGCCGTTTTAAAGTGGATACACACAATGCGAGATAAAAATGTTCCGATCTCTGATCCTTTTGTAATAGAGAAAGCTCTTCAATTTGGGAAGGCATTGGCATACGACCAATTTCTAGGTAGTAATGGATGGTTACAAAAATTTAAGAAAAGACACGGAATTGTAGCCAAAGTACAATCTGGGTAAACTAAAGATGTTGATGATAATGATATTGAAAATTAGATAATAGAGACACAAAGTAAAATTTTAAAAGACTATAAGCCAGAAAACATCTTTAATACAAATAAAACTGCTTTATTTTTTCAATGTTTGCCTCAAAAAACATTAACATTTAAAAACGAAAGATGCTTTAAAGGAAAACATAGTAAAGCAAGAATAACTGTTATGTTAGGAGCAAATATGACTGGACATCAGAAATTAAAACCATTTGTTATAGGAAGAAGCAAAACTCCAAGATGTTTCAAAGGCGCAAAATCTTTGGGAGTTGATTATGACTTTAACAAAAAAATATTGGATGACGTCAGAAACTTGGATTCAAAAGTTAAACAAACGTATGGTTAAAGAACGTCGCAAAATTACTCTTCTTTTAGATAATTCTCCTACCCATCCGAAGGGAATCAACTCAAAATTGAAAAATGTTAGTTTTTTACTTGCCTCGAAACACCACATCAAAACTGCAGGCAATGGATCAAGGGGTGATAAAAAAAAAATTAAACTATACTATCGCAAGAGGATATTGCGAAAAGTTATCACTGCTCATGAAAACAATCAATCCATGCCAAATATCAATTTACGGGAAAGTATTTCGAAAGCGTGGAACTATGATGTTACGGATCGTACCATTCATAACAGTTTTGCCAAAGCTGGATTCTTTGTCTTCAGTGAGAGTACGGAGGACGAAGACGATATTCCCTTAGAAGAAATGAGAAAAATATTAGCTAAAGGGAAAACAAGAAATTACGGATTCTATGTTGTTTGATGGTTTTCTTGATTCTGAAGCTGAAACCTCGGGATCACTAACTGAATTGGATATATTGAACTGTGTGACAAATAAAAACAGTACTGAAATGAAGATCAAAATTAAAACGATGATGATGCAGAAATCAAAAAACCTTCGTATGATGAAATGATAAATTCATTTGAAACCATTTGACGCGGATTACAGTGTGAAGAAAATAACGCCTGGAGGGATTTTTGGTGCATTGCAAAGATGTGAAGTGTATTATGAAACAAAGCACTTTTTCAAACAAAAAGCTCAAACAAAATTACCAGATTTTATGAGTAATTAAATTTAAGAACGCATGTGGTAATGCATGTAGAATTTCTTGTTATAAAATAATGTATGTGTTTAAAATTACTTGTGTACTTAAAATTAGAAAATATTCTTAAAATTCGTTAATCTATATATATATAAGCGAAATACCACTGACTGACTCATCACGATATCTCTAATACTATACAACCGATTGTTATCTTATGTATAGGTTCCAAAATATTATATTATCGTCTGTTCAGCGAAGCGGGCGGGTATCAGCATTAACAAAATAATTTTAATATAAAATTATTTTGTTAATGTTGAAAATAAAATGTATTCCTCGACATTCTTTGTCCTCAAGGGCTTACCTACTTCAGGTAAGTACGGGCTTCATGAACCCGAGGGACCTGAGTGATCTTTTTCTTTCTCATGACGTTTACTTCCTTTGGTAAACACGGGTGACGCACCCCCGAGATATCCTAGCTATCCTTCTCTATTTTCAACCCTCCTGCTTGTCACAACTTTTCTCCTTTCGTTTTCACTTCCGTCTAGATCATAGCTAACAGTTCCGAATGCTATGTCTACTCGTTTACATTCATTTCCCCCCCCCTGTATTGAATTATTGTTTGCTCATTTCTGTTTTTGTACATACACAGTGTATTTAAAAAGTTCCAGGACAGCCGCTAGTAAAACAGTACAGGTAGCGCTATCTCTGCGCAATTCATGGAGCGCGTAGCAACAACCTTCTCCGACGCATGCACGAAGTTTTATTCCGTTTGGATGAGTTCCAACTTCTCAGCGTTCACTCGAGTGTGGTGTGTCATAGTGGTCGTGTCATCGTTAATAATGGAGCAAAGAACGAACATTAAATTTTGTTTTAAATTGGGTAAAACGGCCACAGAAACCTATGAAATGATTAAAACTGTTCATGGTGACGAGGCTATGAGTCGTTCGCGTGTGTTTGAGTGGTTTGCAAGGTTTAGAGATGGAAGAGAAGCGACGGACGATGATGAGAGGGTGGTTGTCCACGTTCGAGTTGGACTGATGAAAATGTCGAGCGAGTGCAAGCGTTGGTGCGCTCAGACCGTCGAATGACGATAGAATTGATTGCGGAATCTTTAAACATGAGTGTAGGGTCTGTTTTTACGATAATGACGGAGGATTTAAAGAAAAAGAAACTCTGTGCGCGCTTTGTGCCACACACTCTGACTACGGAGCAAAAAGAACACCGAATTGCTTCTTCCGAAGATTTGATTGCCGCGGCCGATGAAGACCCTAACTTTTTGAAAACCATCGTCACCGGAGACGAGTCGTGGTGCCTCGAATATGATCCGGAAACTAAACGCCAAAGTTCGGAGTGGACAAGTCCGGGAAAGGGTCGACCGATGAAAGTTCGTGCGTCAAAATCAAAAACGATGCTGCTCATGTTTTTCGACAGTCGAGGAATTATCCACCACGAATTCCTTCGACAAGGGTCCACTGTCACTGATGCCTTTTACAAGGATGTGCTACACCGGCTACTGAAAAGAATGCGGCGTGTGAGACCCGAAATGTTGGACAGTGGAAACTGGTGTCTCTTGCATGACAATGTACCGTCACACAAATCCATCATTGTTCAGCAAATCTTGGCGCGCAGGCAGGTTGTAACCATCGACCACCCCCATATTCACCTGACCTGTCCCCTCCGGACTATTTTCCAAAGTTGAAATTGAAGATGAAGGGACAGCGGTACGCTTCGGTAGAGGACATCGAAGCGTCAGTGACAAGGGACCTGCAGAGTGTTGCAGTCGAGGCGTTCCAGAAGGCGTTCAAAGATCTTTATACAAGATCCAAACGTTGTATTGAAGTGCAGGGGGATTATGTAGAAGCTTGATATTAAATAAACTTAATTTTGCTGTGTTATGTTGTCTGTGTGCATTCAGTCCTGGAACTTTTTGAATACACTGTGTACTTCAAACGGAATAATAACCAACTGTTCGTGAATTCTCTGGCTGACAATGACTGTGTATTTCACAACTACGCTCAGCATGGAGATTTGAAAGTTGAGGTGCCACGTTAAGAATCTTCCTGGTTATTCCAGTTTGACCATTGTCCCAAAAAATGAGTAAAACTTTCGTTAATTATTATTTCTCTAATTCTAATGAAACGATAATTGATCAAAACAAAAAATAAACAATCAACATTATATAATATTTCAATTAGCATTACTTATGCAAAATGTTGTAGAATTCAAAACGCCCTAATAATCATTTGGTGAGAACATCTGCTTGACAGGCAAACATAGTGCGGCGACACTCTTCTGTAACAGCGCCAGAAGTTAAAAAACGCCTTACTCAACCAGCCAGGAAAGAGATGTCTTTTCAGCCTGGTTAGTAGGAGCACATTCTTCGGACCCAATGGACCAGGGTTTGAAACAACGATGCCACATCAAGGTCATCAATTCTCTTCCCTTATAGGGTTTGGAAACCCACTAAGTACCGAATGATACTGCAGGGGGAGTATGCAGCTACTCTTTACTACAACAACGTTAGAAGTTTAAAAAACCCGCCTTATTTAACCACGAGATAAGATGCCTTTTCAGCCTGGTTGGTAGGAGCGCATTCTTCGAACCCAATGGACCAGAGTTCGAAACAACGATGTCGAATCAGGGTCGTCCAACAACAGGGTTTCCCCCTCCTCGGGGTCGGAAAACTACCGGGCTGCTAAAGTGGTGACTCAGGACTTGAACACTAGAGGGCAGCACAGCCTATACCTACTGATTGCATATGCCCCCGACGCAAAACACTTGCCTCTGTATGTCTAACTAAGACAAACGCACTCAAAATCACGAATAGTGATATTCCGGCTCCAGCGCTTATGTCTATTGAGACCCGCCAAGAGACAACCGATGACTCAAATGGAAACTCTCCCAAGCAAAA
>BMAW01000707.1:0-10777 GCA_019974015.1 Nephila pilipes | reverse complement strand
CATCTGATTTTGCCGCTAAAATTGGCGACTTGTCAACATTTAACGACGAAATTTCTCCATAAAGGTCTGTCTCACCGAGATCACTACTACCTATTTGGCATACTTCCTGCGTATTCTTACCTTATCCCTAGAACGGTTCTTTCAGCAACGATGGCCGTTATGCAGGGTAGAGAACAAAGTAAATCTCTCTTGTAAAACGAATTTAATTTAAATTTCTATTTTCTATAAGAATCGTAAAACTAAACTAAATATGATTAACAAACAATTTTGTTCGTATTATTGATAAGATTTTGTGATTTACATGACTAAATTCTGACAAATGATACTCAAGAAATATCTTTCATCTCTAAGACTCTACACTTTTTCTTTTTAAAACCCATTACACCTGAACTGTTCTAGGAATTTCTAGTAAGACTTTCTCCTTGATATTCGTATCTACATGGGAGGAAAATCCCAGTGAAACTAAGAAACAAGCCTTTGGACAGCTAAACCTTTTTTATCTGAATTTCTGTCAAATGTAATCCTTAACAAATTGAAGAGCATACTTTTCTTCAAATTTTTTAAGATTTACCCAAATTCTATTCTGGAAGTAGCGTTTCACAAGGTTTTCTTACGAAGATCTTGTTTTCCCCATTTCTAAGGTTTTAGACTCCTTAAAATTATTTATTTCTAGGATTCATGCGCTTTACAACATAATATTCGAAAAAAAAAAATGGGAAACACTCCTTTTATCTTCAGAGAACTTGAATCATAATAAATGTATCGAGCTTTAAAGAAAAATCAAAATTCTTGTCGAGAGAACATGTCTTTCTCTTTTCACTTTTGTAAAATGGTATAAAAAATCCCTTTTAGGAATTTAAAGTTATGACATTTTATAGGAAACAAAAATTGAATATGTAAAAATAAATTTTCTTAAAAAACCCTGAAACTTGAATGGAAGAGTATTTCTGGATGAATTTTTTATTTCTTATGTGAAACATTTTTTAAAGAATTAATGTAAAGAAAAATCTAACGAAAAACTAAAGCAACACACCGTTAACTCATGATAGTCTGGGCTTAAAGGTACAAATCCGCGAATTACAGAATTAATATTAATTGAGCGACACTATTAATTCCAGTATTGATAAGACTTTTCTTTCTTACCTTTATACTCTTGAGCCTTTATTGTTAATTATTACGGAATTAACTTATAGAAAAAGAAGTCTCTTTACAACCCTTAAAATTAGACTTTCCTCGTGCTTTTTGTTTACTATTTTGTATCTGATTCTCATTACTTTACTGTCTCTTTACTTTGACTTGAACAATGATCGGGTTCAACAATCATCTCCTAGTTTTAAAACTGTCTTAAACACTTTGGAGTTTTTTAAAATTCCTACCCCTCGCTCGGAGTTTTGTAATATTCTTTTCAAGTTTTGCTTCGTTGCGATGATTTTTTCAAGGTTAGTGAAGGGATTTGGTTCTCTCACCACCTTCTTTTTGACTCAGGTCTCTGCTCATCTATTTTTGTATAATTTTCAAGATTTACCTTTCTGCATCTCTTTGGTGGTTTGTTTCTTTTAGTTCTGGTTTCGTAAAAGATCTCTACTCTATGAAAAAATCCCTGTACTTCTGTTTTGGTCATTTTTGTGTGCATAAGTTCCATTTGTCTTATGTCTTTCTCATGTTACTAATTTTTCTTATTCAGAATATAAGTTTACCATTACATACTGAAATTTTTGGCATGTTTATCACACAATATCTGAAATAGATGGAAAAAAATTATAATAATAACAGATCTTAATAGGAAGTCCTTATGTCATCGGAAATAAGATCAAAATGAATCTCATGTTCAGTTAGTAATAGTAAAACTACCTGTTAAATGACTTGCAAATAAACGAACTGTGACTTAATGATATTCCATTGTACCAATAAAATATTATATTACGCAATAAGTTTATAAAGTTATATTAGAAAAATATAAAAGTAGGCCAAAAATACTTGTTTTTGACAGCAAAGGGCGTTGCTAAGGCAAAATGTTTTAACCATTGAGAGATTTCACCTGTTAAATGGCGTCTAAACGAATTTGACAATGATTCATAGGTTAGTTAAAATTTTTTGCTATTTGTTTACAAAACTAACTTTTATTACTGTTATATTGTTTTCTCTTCGTATTTTTTACCGATTTCATAGAAATATTTTTTTATGTATAGCTGTTATCAAAACCAGTAATCAAAATTTGGTGATTAGGAAAATTTGGTGATTAGAAAAGTTATTTCCACACATTTCGATTTCACATTTTAATGTGTGAAAATAACCTAATTCAAGACATGATTAACAACTGGAGCTAGTTTGGCCATCAATTATGGAATAATCCAGCCTAACATCTGCAGCCTGTTACAACAACATAATAATTCATAATTACATAATAATTCATAATTTTGCTTGCCATAAATAGTTATTTTTCTGATATATATATATATATTCATTGGTGTGCAAAACAATTTAAGACGAAGTCGAAAAATTAACATATCAATGGAACGTATCTGCAGAGTAGACTGAAAGACCTATCAGGAGATTAATTAGGATGAGGGATGGTAGCACATGCGCAGATATGCAGCTACACGTAATGCTGGAGTGTCGGAGAGGGATAAGGCACGCCAAGATCAGCATTTCTGGGAAAGCGATTGCATGGCTTTTATCAGTCTAAAAGACTTCGAGTTGCTGCCTCTGTTTGAAATGTCGTACAATCAATCTGTTAGATGACATATGGGTGATTTTACCCGTGGTTGAATCATTGAAACGATGGAGGAAGGTAGAAGTGTGATAAGTGGATCTGCGGAGTTCGGGATGGCTCACGGCTGCATTTCTCAACTTAGGAGAGAATATAAAATTACAGGAACAGCTATCCGATGGTTCAGAAATAGTCATCCACAATCAACCACGCCAGTGGACAACCAGTATACTACCCTACAGGTTAGAAGGAACAGGTGACAGACAGTGGTAGAAGTCGCTTTGCACACTGCTTAGACAATTAAGCAACCTATAGTAGGTTTTATTGTAGCCAGGAAGCATCACAGTAGTGATATGTTTGCACGACCACCTGCACGGTGTGTACCTATCACGCCTAATGATAAGAGAAGGTGTCTTCTGGGTTGCTGGGAACACCAGAATTGGACAGATAATAAGATGAGAGTAGGCTTAGTTTGAGTTCTTATTCTGGATGAATACACATCTGGAGAGAGTTAGGAGCCGAAAATAACCTCTTCAACATCAATGAAAGAGACTAGTTTCTAGGTTGTGGTTGTATCGTTTTGTGAGGCAACCTGCTTAGTTGCAGTAACCATCTTCCCATCTTTGAAAGAGGTTTAGTCATCGGGCTTGCTATTGTAAGAGAATCTCCTTCCGATTCTCCTGCGATTTTTCAGAGCCGCTGTGGGTCTACATTTCCTATTTATGGATGACAGTCTGCAAGCTTATGGCACAATAGATGTAGAAGAGCTGTTGGAAAGAAATGATATGAAACGCATGGATTAGAAACTAAGATCTGTAGATCTGAATCCCCTTGAATATATATAGGACTTTCTAGCGAAACGTTTGGCAGCCCGTACTTAACCACCAGTAACGATTCCTAGACTTCAATCGGTGATACAAAACGAATGGGTTTAAGTGCCTCAACAACTCATTGTCAATCTTGTACTTAGTATAGCCTGACGATGTGAAACCTGCACAGGAGGGAGGGGAGATTATATCCCCTACTTTCCTTACATTACTCATGTTCTTTCGTCTTAAGGATCTTATGGTAACATTTGTGTTATTATGATATCGTTTGTGTGAAAGATTTCGCATGAATTTATATTGAAAAAAAAAACCCATATCGTTCTTAATTTTAATATACACTGCTGGCCATACAAAATGCCACACCCAGAAGGAAGTATGCAAACCATGTAAAATTTACATCATGCGTTTGCGACGATGAGCTATGCAAATCATTAGCATTGCAGCGCAGACGTACATCACGGGCGACCGTAGCACCACTCACAAGCTCTATATAAGGGGAGAACAGATTGGTGATTTTAAGTACGGGAATTGTTTTTTCGTGCGTTTTTTTTGCGTAAGCTGTTTACCTATGCCTCGTGGAAGACATCGATCGTCTTTTGACCAAGATTCTGAATTCGACAGAGGAAGAATAGTAGCTAACAGGGATTGCGGATTACCCTTCAGAGAAATCGGTCAACGTGTTGGACGAAACCTAGCAACTGTGATGGGGATCTGTGATCGCTGGATGCAGGAGGGAACGATGGACCGACGGGACCGATTGCACTCACCTCGTTGCACCACTGCCCGTGATGACAGGCAGATTATGCGCATGGCAGTGATGGATCGCGCAGCCACATCATGAACCATAGCACAACAGATTCAGTCTGCTACGCATCATTCGGTGTCCGCTCGTACCATTCGATGCCGTTTGCCACAAAGCGGAATGTCCTCAAGGCTTCCATTGCTTCGTTTACCCTTGACTCGAAACCACAAGCGTTTGCTCCGCCAATGGTGCGTTGAACGGCGGACATGGACAACGGAACGGAACGACATTGTGTTTACTGACGAATCCAGCTTCTGCCAGCAACATCACGATGGTTGGATTCGAGTTGGGGGACACACTGGTGAGAGGCTGCTGAACTGTTGCGTTATGCATCGCCACACTGGTCCTCCACCCGGTATCATGGTTTGAGGTGGTATTGTATTTCATTCCCGCATCCCTCTAGTACGCATTACCGGTACACTGAACATCCAACGCTACATCTCTGAGGTGTTGGAGCCCGTGGTCCTCTCATACCTTTAGCGCTTGCCATCAGCCATATTCCAACAGGATAATGCGCGATCACACGTGGTACGCAATGTTTAAGAGTTCTTCTTTACCCATCAGATTGAATTGCTTCCTTGGCCTGCTTGTTCTCCCGATCTATCGCCAATCGAAAACATGTGGTCCATGCTTCCACAACGACTGCCCCGGGATACACCACCCTATGCTACACCAGATGAACTTTGGCAATATGCGGAAGCCGCATGGACTGCTGCACCCCAAGGATACATCCAAAGCCTCTTTGATTCTATGCCGAGGCGTGTGGTAACGATTATAGTCAACAATGGCGGTTACTCTAACTACTGATTTTGTCATCATCCACAGTTCACAAGAGGCTGTAATTTTAATCGTTTGATCTTTGTACAACATGTTATCTACCAAATAAATTTCGCTGTGATATCTCTGGTCCTTCTGTGATATCTCTGGGTGTTGCATTTTGTGTGACCAGCAGTGTATATACCCAACTCTTTTTTTACATGGTAGATACGTTCCTCAGAAAAACGTGCAAACAATTAGTGTAAAAAATACATGCAACGTATGGTAAATCAGGGAATATGCTCCACAACTTTAAAAAAGCGTTTAAGATGAAAAAACTCTAAATAGTTTTCAAAAAAAAAAAGCGTACAATAAAGTAATAATGAAATCCATGTTACATAATTATAAGACAAAAACCATTAATTTTTATTACAAAATATATTTAAACTAGTGTACAATGAAAATTCAATCTATAGATAAATACAAAATATAAAAATTCAAATTATAATTCAGAATAAAACTACTAACTAACAACTATTCATCGCTACTAGATGAAAAACGTGCACAATTATTAAGAACTGGATCAAAAATTCTATCATCAGTAGATGTGTCCGTTATGTCTAGCACAAATGTCAGCTTTGATACAAATGAAGAAATTCGTTCTTTATTAACGGCCTCTATTGGTTTTTTTGTTGTTACAAAGTATGTTATAAGCAACTGTTTCTTATGATTTCTCAAGTTGCTTATATAATTCTTGATATCCTGATACACAATACTTAAGATTGCGTTGAAATTTTAATGCATGCTCTATGTTAGGGTCATGAGTAATAAAATGTTCCAAACTTGATGCAAATTTCAAGCCCTCAGGAATTAAATCAGCTGTTAATAGGTGAACTTCATTGTCAACCTCGTCATTATCTGTTTATTTATTACCATAAACTGTCATAAATTCGATCAAATCGTCCTCATCCAAAGAGCCTTCTAGCATTAAATCTTCCATATCAGCTGTTTACATGTTGTCAAAACTTTCCCCACCAATTGCATTGGATAGAGTTATAATTTCAGAACACACATTTGATTTTTGTACTACGAAACTTTCACTTTTTGAAGCAAGCTGGCAACTGTTTTTCTAGCAAGCATTTAAGTTCGATTGACGCACCTGTTTGAAGACAATAGAAGAATGTTTAATACAATCCATAATCGTAAACTTTCTCCATGCTTCCACAACAGTGAAATTTCTTTCTTCCATGAGTAAAATATATTTAAACGTTTCCTTTATGTAGTACATCTTAAATGCTGCAAAAATACCCTGATCGAATGGTTGAATCAAAGAGGAGGTATAAATAGCATTTGAATATTTGTAAAAAAGTTTGGGGTGGATTCGTGTTATAACAAAAAATTCATGTAAAAAATATATTGATGAACTGTATTATTTAAAAGAGTTGGGTGTATGTAAATAATTGAGGCTAATAATTGGCTTGGTAAATTATCTAGTGTTTTAGCGTTGAGGTAACCAGTTGGCCTGGCCGATAATTGTCGCTTCAGGCCTAAGGGCTACAGATAACTTCTAATCCCCTCAGGGGGTTGGATGCAGTACACACACACTACCCCATATATATATATATATATATATATAACAACATTTTGGAAATTCTTGAAAAAAATAAATAAATAACGTAGAAGTGATTAATTCTATAGGCAATACCCAAATCCATTCAAATTATAGTTATGATTTTTAGGATCTATTTAATTCATTTGATATAGAGGATATAATTAGGATTCGTATGATACTCTATGACAAATATAACTTAGAGAATACGATAAAACTGAGCAAATTTAGGAGCCTTATACAATTAGTATTGCAGGAAAATTATGTTAGTTTCAATCAAAAATATACAAGCAAACAAATGGCTTGTCTCAAGGAAGACCTGCTGGCAACATTCTGGCTAATATAAATTTGCATTTTTAGGAATCAAAACAAGTGAAAAGCTCTCTATATTTTATATAGGTACATGGAATACTTATTAATTTTCAGTTAAATATGGAGATTATAAGACGAACATTGATTTTTATCCAAGTTATTTGGTTTATTTAAAAACAAATTTGGATACAAGTACGACTGAATATTTAGATACGGAACTACAGATAATGGATTACATTTTTTATAATAATTTATATGATAAAAGAGATACGTTTAAATTTAAAGTAATTAAACAAGGTAATTAAAAGAGCATTATTAAGAAAGTAATTAAAGAACTTTTAAACTTTTGCATCGTAAAAAATTGCTAACTATTCAAGATAACAACAGATTCAATAATTTTAAGAAATTTGTAGGAGATTGTGTAGAGTTTGATTGTCCATTAGATTTTTTTGATGATGTATATTCATAGCAATTTGTATGATGGTCCATATTTGTATGCATTTAAGATTTCTCATGAAGAGTTCTTAAGGGACTCTGGAGGATATTAAAATAAGATTTCAGTAAAACAAATTTGACTTCTAAGAAGTTTTTTTATATTATGATAATTTTCCTTCGAAGTTCTTTATTTTGTACAATGATTTAAATGAATTCTTAATGTTCACATTTTAAGGATTTAGGGTTTATTATGAAAATCTTTTAGATTTATGACATTTTAGAAATTGAAGTATTAAACATAAGATCTATTAGCATTCAGGTCTTTCATGAAATGTGTTAAGTTCTTCAAATTGAAAAACAAATCCACCACACAATTATAGGATTACAAAGATAGAAAGTTAGTGGTCTAGCTGGGAAGATCTCTTGAAATTTTTACATAGTGTACATTTACAGACATATACTTTATTAAATGTATTCAAACTATTTTTATTAAATAAAATTCAAGTTTGTCTACTTTGGATATTATTCCTATTAGTTTTTGATTATGAGATGCTTATTAAATATTTTTAATTTGAGACATTTTCTTATAATCATATTTGGCAACAGTGACAAATATTGGAAATTTAAAAGGTTCCTTAAACGTTTTGCAATGTAAATCTGAATCACATATATCACAACATCTTAAGATTTGGCCTTTACTTCTGTTATAAATGGACTTATATCTTATCAGAGGCTTAGATACAAGTATGTTTTTGTTTTAAATTTTTATCTAAAAATTTTAATTGAAAATTTTTGATTTTGTTGCCTTTCATTTTTTTTTTGTTTCGTTTGATTAAATTTTTACAATTTTAATTTTGAAGTTATTCAATGTTTGCCCATCAAGATGCACTGGGGGAGGAGGGTCGTCGGTATCATTGAATATGTTTAACCCCACAATTCAGTCCCGAGTCTAAATGTGCCTGTTTTGTTTTGTTGGTATTCAATTTATTGATTTTGTTTCAAACTTTATTTCAATTTTTATTCCTTTTATTTGCTTATTTCTATAAATATTTTCCCCACTTGTTAAGTTTTTAATTTTATTTCTTCTCTTAATTATTATGTGTTTTTTTATAGTAAATAAATTGTTTTATCCTATATATATATGTGTGTGTGTGTGTGTGTATTGGAAGCAACGTGATATATATTTATCAGGCAGTAAAGTTGACGTGTATTTTTCTTGAAATAAGAATAACTTGTCACTATTTGTTTTAATTATCTTTGTGCTGAAATAATGTTTCCTGGGGCTGTGTTTTTTATCAATAGCAACCTATACAATTAAGATAAAGTTCATTGTTTGTGATCTAATTTTCTAGTTACTGGAATGATGAAATAATTTGTTGCATATTTATATCGTCTCCATAGGTAAAGATTAAGTACATATTTTAACTGTGTATTATTTATATGGAGTGATTTATTTACGGTATCCTTCTTAAAACTACATGGGAGGTCAATAAGCCGACTTTAAAGTAGATAGAACTCGACTGTTTAAAAAGCATCTACTGTGTGTTTCGTGTTTTTTTTTTGTCCAATGCATTACTTTCTCTGAAGGAAGCTCTTCTTTCATATGCATACATATTCTTTTCTGATAGAACCTTTTTACATCCGTTTTGCTATTTTCTTATGTATCTTGTTTATAAGCGTATAAAAATATACATCTTTCATAGTACTCTAGATTGTGGATAACATCATACGAGAGGAGAATGATATCTAGAAAGGTACAATACCTTCCGGTAATGTATTATAAGCTACATTAATACATTTTTTCTGCATATTTCTGCCTCAAGTAAGTTGTTATTTTCTGAGGTAATTCTTTCACATCTGTTTGTACACAACGTCTTTGACAGATGTTTGTAGGAATCCTTGAATTTCAATGGAACAAAATGTTTTTAAAATATTCACTTTGTGTATTGTAATATTTCCTTGAAGAGTATTTTTTTCTTATTTTGAGGCAAAAATCTGATAAATATTTTGAAACTTTTTCTTTGACTTGATGTGATATTTTATTTGTTTGTGTAAATTCCAGGAAAATATATTTGTCAAACCAGAAACATTTCATCAAATAACATGATATTCCGCCAAAAAAGGAAAGTGTCGCCTAGCAATGCGATAATTTGCCACTCACTGAAAGTGTACTAAGCGATTTGACATTCAGTCAATAGGGGAAATTGTGAAATCAAGCCCAGCATTTGCTATTTTGCTGTTAACGATAATGAAAGGACGTCGCTATTTCGCTGTTTGCCACTTCGTAACGTAATTCAAGTAAGAGTTATATTAATTATTATCGTTAGCTATTATATTTATTTAAACATTTCAAATACTACACATAGTTCAATGTTAAGCCCAATTACACATTGGTAGATACGAAGACTGATATTGTAGTGTATTTCAGACATTATGTCCAAAAACAGACAATGACCAACGTAAATGATTAACAAGATTTTTATTAAGAGTTCCATCCCACAAACACACATCACAAAAAAACTTTAATTTCTCTCTTTTCTGTTGCCATCCAACGATTTTTAAAGAAACAAAATTATATGATGTTGCTAATATAATTTTCTATCACTTTTAATTTTAAATATTTGTCAAATATCAAACATATCAAACTCTCCTCCCTCCCAAAAGATTTAACTATTAAATTTTTAAAATTAAAGTTTATTTGGATTTATAATTCCATTTTTTCTCCCTATCTCTGTAATGTTGCCCTCTTGGCAACTTATATTTTATACACAATAGTTTTTCTTAAGGTGATGCGATTTCATATTCATACCATAAATATTATAGCTAAAAATAATATGATTATAAACAGAATAAGATGCATAATAAATCTCTTAGATATATAGATTTCGGAATACAATCTTGTTTTGGAGACATGTATTTTTAAGCAGTACAATTGTATTACACAGATAAATTAATAAACATAATAACATGAACTAAATAATTAAAATGCCTTTAGTGTAAAATTTTCACTAATCAGGCCATGGAGTTTGCCTTGAAGCATCTGTATTGTTATGAATTTTACTACTGCAATGAACTACCGTATAAATATAAGACTGTAATACCAGTGCCCGTCTCATGAGTAGCGGATTCAGACTCACATTCTTTTTGAACCTAACTGAAGCATTATGATCCATCAAGGGAAACGAAATTAGTGTTTTTCAATAAACATCAAAACCTTCGTCAGCTATTAGTCGTTTCGGTTAAGGCTCCCGTCTACCCGCCATTTTGATTTCATCATCTTAATGTTAATCCTATGGAATTTTGACTTTAATTCTCACATCTTTATT
>BMAW01000690.1:0-23639 GCA_019974015.1 Nephila pilipes | reverse complement strand
TATAAAACTTCTCTGAATATCAATATTTTTAAAAATAATCCGATCTTTGTTGGGTGTCTTAAAAAACATTTAGAACTCTTTGTTGAATAATATATTTGATTATTTTTGGTGTTAATCAATCTTCTCAGAGAGTTTTAGCGATTATTAGTCAAACATTGGCAGCTGGGACTCGGAGATGCCTTAGATATTTTCAATTCCTACTTTTCGATAATAATGTTACTTTTAGAAACCACTGCTCTATTGCAATGCTTTTACAGCTAATATTGTCTGTCGGTAGCGATATCTAGCGACGCTGTATAAAGTAATATTTTGTTGCCAATTTGGTCCATCAACAATTTTTTAAAGCTATTTTGCTTTGTGTGTCCCGATACGTGAACTAAGATTTTGCCTCTAAGAGGAAATATTGTTCATATTTTAATGCAACAAATGAATGAATTCAACATTAATAATATGTCTACACTAAGACCATTGCAACAATATGTCGGAAGAATCATAAAAATAGGATAAAAAAGGATGTATCTGTAAATATTATTTAAAATTATCTTTGTTTACTCTTCCAACAACGATTCATATTTAGAATTTAAATTACGTTTGTCAAATTCACTTGCTAAAAATTTTGCTCCCTTGAATATCATATTTGGACTAACATTTTGAACTTATGACTTGGATTTAATTTTAAAAAGTAATTTTGGAACATTTAATTCATCTTCAACTTTCGAAAATTTATTGAAAAAATGTTTGTTGACATTATCACCAAAATAATTCTGTTTACCTGGGTTTGGTGCTTAGTAAGAATTATTTTTTTTCATCACCTATTAAGTTGTCTTCATTTTACCACTCATAATAATGCTGGATCCCATTTCAATAGCATCAAGCAAAAAATCGCTATTTGAAAACAATAGATCCACTGCACAGGAGGACTCTAATGAAAAGAAGAACAAAAATAATGTCATCAAAGGAAAAGAAGAAACCAATCTGGATGAAATGATATCCAAATTAATGTATTCCGAAAAAAAAGAGGGCATGGGACAAGATCAAAAGAAGATTATAAAAATTCTTTAAAGAATAAAGAAAAAAGAACTCAAAAATTTGCTGTACAGTGGAAATCAAAATTTAAAAAATGAAGCAAGAAAAAGAAATAAATGCTCAAATTTAAATAAAAAAAAACAAGAAAGGAGAATAAAGAAAAGTAAAAAAAAAAAAAAATTACATATATACATGAAGATCCAAGATGTCCTCCTGTGAAAAGCAATAGCAAGTCTTAATCTGCACCAGAACCAGGCAAGTAGAACAAAAAAAACATAAAAAAATATAAGAAAAATTAAAAAATATATATAATAGTACCGAAAAGTTAAAAAAATATATAATAGTGAAATTAAGTAAAAAAAAAAAATAGAAATAATAAAATTAAAAAAAAAAAAAAAAAAAAAAAATTTAAAAAAAAAAAAAAAAAATGAAAATAAAAAAAATATAAAAAAAAAAATACTTATGTTCCTTTTTATTTTTTTTTTTTAAATTATTAAATATTTATGATTAAAAAGAAAAACTTGCAATTAAAACAAATTATTACAGTTTTCCAACATTTTGGAAAATATTGCGTTGTTAGTATTTTGTTAATTAGATAAGTAATTATTAATATAATTTTAGCTGGAAAGTTTCTGAGCATTTTGTTTGTTACTCCATCTTTACCAGGCGTTGACGTTGACGTTGACGTTGAATTTCAATAGGCGCCTAGAGCACGGGGTGCTCCTCTAGCCCAAATCTTGAAGAATAATAGTTTCTTTGGAAAGGTGGAGTTTTCATTCTGGAGAGGGAGAGTTGATGCAGATAAATTGAAAGTTTCTTGAGTTTTGGATGAGTAGTTTAAGAGCGTTGGTGATTAGAAGTTTGCAGGAGATCTGGCGCCATCTATTGGAGAGAAGAACTGTGGTGGAGAAATGAAGAACCAGCAGTAGAAAAATTTTCGGAGAGAAGGTGATGATGATATCTTGAATTCAGATTGGCTGCTGAGTGAGTTGTTGCGATGCTGCGATTGGCTGCCCGCAAGTGTGTAGAAGTTACTGTAAGTAAGGTGGGAGGGATTTGTGAACCTCTTCCTCTAGAAAACCCGTACAAACCAAACCCAGAAGAAAACGTTCCGAAAATAATCCCATCTTTACCAGGGGCTCCATCTACTTTACTTATATAATCTTAACTTACCACAAGGGGGGCCAATTGCAATTGAATTAGCCATTCCTTTCCAACCAACAGGAAAACAGCTACTCAACACTAGACTTTCAAGCCATCTCACACCAAAACTGCAACTTTGCAGCCTTTATCATTCACTTCACCAGCGGCCTCTAGCAGTTCAGCACTACTCCTCCATTAACCAATAGGAAAGCAGCTACTTAACACTAGATTTCCAAACTACCGCACACCAAAACTTCATCTTAGCAGCCTTCGACACTCACTTCACCAGCAACCAATAGCAAGTCAGCAATATTTCAGCACAATCAATAGCAAACCAACCTCTCTGAACACTCAACACAGCAAGTTCTAAATCTATTTTCACCAAGCTATATCACAGTTTTTCGTGATCCGGGCTAGAAGAACGATTCAGATTGTCAACGTCAATGTCAAAAAATGTCCAACTTTCTGCTATGGAATCGTCTCATATATGCCTACTGTTGAATTAACGAGATTTTTGTCTTAAATCTTGCCAATAGTAGTTATTGCCATCTGGACTACCTAATTTTATTTCTTGACCACCTAATTTCTCATCCGACAAAAATATTTTTGCAAATGATGACTTTTTTGCAGGTTTGATATGTGCTCCTTTACGATGTTTCAACAGTCGGAGTTTTCAACTTAGTTTCCGAAAACTAACACAAGCAGTTGACTTTAAACTTCGTCACATACTGTTACATAAGACTATCTTGTCTACTGTGCTAGTTTACAAACTAATAAGTGTTTTTGTTGTTAGCCTGAAAACTTTCCTATTGCAGCAACCTGATAAATTTTTTTAAGGCTAGATTTCTTTTTGGATTCCTACAGTCATTCAATTATTTTTAATCAAAATATGGTTAGCAGCACTTTCAGGTCGATGAAGACAATTTCTTATTCCACATCAGACTTTCTACTTCCGTAGCTATAGGTATTTTTTTTCTTTGTCAACCTGAAAATTTACCAATTACATCGAGGTAATAAATTCTCTTGTGGATAGAGTTGTTTTAATTCCATTGAATTCTATTTTATTCGAAAGATTGTGAACAGTATTCTTACAATGATGAAAAGTTCTACTTATTCCGCTTCAGACACCATTTTCCTGAATCGACAAAGACTAACATTAGTTGCCAGCTTAAAAATTGGTCTGTTACCAAGAGCTGATAAATTCTTTTGAGGCCAGATATTTTTTAGATTCCGTACAGTTCTTTTTACTCAAAATATTGTGAACAGCATTTGATAACGATTCAGAATTTTCCTTATTCCAATACAGAATTTTCTTTTTCTTAGAACCAAAATTTCGTACTTTTACTTCGGACAGCTCAATTTCACGAAATATTTAACTCGTATCTTTTTAGTAATTTGTATTGTATAAAATAAGCATCTCATTGCCAACCAAGTAAAACGTGATTATGTAAATTAGATGAAGTTAAGAAGTGTAAGGAGATGAATTAATGATAGTGATTACAACCGAAATACAATTGAAAGGAAAGATAATTGAGACAAATGATAACGAAAAGCTGATATATAATTATAGACTGAAATGGTTTATTGTAATTTAGCATTTGGATTATAGGTAAGTGGTAGTTCCTCCTGATTAGAATAATAATAGTGGAATATTTTATAATCGGAATGTGTTCCAATCAGACTGAGTTATTTCGTAAGCTAACACATTATTGTTTGAGCTTAAATTAGTATAGTAGAGGAATCCAGAGAGAGAGCGATCTTCCTTATTCTTTGATAGATATCAAACTTTGTTGTTCTTTTTTATGTATCAGCAATCGTATCTTTAACTGACTGATTATTTAATTAGACTTTAAGATGATTGTGGAGATAAATAATGAAGATTGATTGTTAATACTTTACTTAGTAACGAATCACTTAAATCTTTGTACTATATGTATCCATATCTAAGAATAATCAATAAATCAATATTGCTATTATGAATGAAGAGATGAAAGTTTCCAAGTACTTCAAAAGAATGTTCATTGAAGATTTAATTCATCTATATAATTCCAAAAGGTAGGATTCATTACCAATCAGCTGTTCTACGATCCTTTAACCTCTGTACACTAAGTGACACGGACATAAATAACTTTCCATCAACTTCAAATTCTTCGCTGCTTATATACGCTTTAGATATCGTTATATTATATTTCTTATTCACTACACATCAATTATCAACGCTAATTTACGGAAATTAATTATTATTTATTCACGCGGAGAGGGTCTCAAATCCAATTACGTCGTATAGTATCTCACAAGGTTACTTGAAGTTAAGTATATGAGAGAATCTAGTTACAACCTTTGTTTAAAAGGAGTAGAAACCTATAATTTTAAAGCAGACTTAATTTAGAAGCAATAATATACATAAGTAGTGGCCAGACCTTAAACAATGGGGTAAATATAGAAAAATCAGCTATTAATAGTTCTTTCAATCTTGAGAAGCACTTACTACAAGATATTCTTGGTCGAGGAGAGGAACGATGTAGAAAATAATACTAAAGCCGGGTACATCCCAAAACAAGAATTAATAGATCCGAGAGGGGAAAAAAAAAGATAAAAACGTCCCTTTATATCCGCCATTGATTTAATGGCTTTCCTTCTTTTCTGCGTGTGTCCTGGGTGGTGAAAAGGCGACCCAATGGTGTGGAGGACATTAGTTTCACAATCAATCGTATCCGGCGGAGGATTAAAGTTGCAGTGCCACTTCATTTGGCAGAGTTACGGAGTGAAATTGTTGCAGGTCGCCAACGAAGTGTATAAAAAATAAAGGGAGATTTTGACTACTTCTTTTTCTGTTTTTTAGACGAAGTAAATGACGTGTAGAGTAGTCTTTTCTTAATAATGAGTTTAGATAACAAATACATATATTTCAAGGAGTTATTTCATATTTTATCATTATGAGTGATAGTTCACTTCCCCTTTATTTGAAAATCTAGGAAATTATTTGTATGTGGATAACATTAATATATTTAAAACATTTACACATTTATTTATGGTTATTGATGGGTTTTCTTTAATTCACACTGTAACTATATCTGGTTGAAAACCTTAAAAGCTTTTTTCTCCCATTTTAGTACACTCAATTGAGCTATAATTTTCTATACACGATTTTTTTGGATGACAATGCAATAATTTAAATATAACTAATAAACATAATTTGATTAAATCTAATTACTGAAATAATAAAATTTTATTCCAAGTTGCTCAGTTAGTCGCCAAATGGTCGTCAAATCAGTCGTTTAAATCATTTGTTCGTTATCACTGTGATTATGATTGTTTCCGTCTCACTGAAAACTAACACGAAAGCTGTTGGAGAAAGACTTTTTAATTTTGAAAATCGTAAAGTGTTGATTACGAAACTTTCGTTGGCAACACCATCTATAACAATCCGTAAAATATCGCGGAATCATAAGTGACTAAAAGAGATTTATCGTGCATGGCTGCTGACGGTATCTTCCAAATTTAGCGTATCGTTGAGTTTCTAAAAGTTTTACTGTATAGGCCTCTTTTTCTTCCTAAAACTCGAGCTCGGCTTAAAGTTTGAGGGTGGAGGTTTCAACAATGACAGCTTTTTTTTTTTTGCTATATTTTCGTAGAGTAACACCACTTTTTACCAACCGTTATCGTCTGTTTGGAAAAGTACTTTATTTTGTGTCAAGCAAGGAGCGATGTACCTGTGATGGGATGATTACGAATTTTTTTTTTTCTTTTCGAGTTGGATGTAAGGTAAGTTGTCACTGTCAAATCAAAATTTTATCATAAGATTATTTGGAAATCCTTTTACATTTTTCTATTGAATACAGTACAAACTGAATGACATTTGTTTGACTAAATTGTTAAGGTATTTATTTTAAAAATAAGATAATTTTGTCTAACACATTAGTTTCGGAACTTACTTATGGATAAAAAGAGTCTAATAATTTTTCACTTTTGTTTTAATGAATAAAATTGGCATCTATGCCTGGATTTAAGTATCGGAACTTAAAATCTTTTTGAATCGTGATTTCAACAAGTAAAATCATATGTAATGATTTAGATTCAACAGCATTTATTAAAGTAAAAGTATTATTTCTTGTAGATATATATATATATATATATATATATATATATATATATATAATTTTGTTTAATGTAATTAATAACTTCTTCACTAAAAATGAAATATTAAATTCAAAGCTATGTTATACTTAAGTCTTAATAATTTAATAATGCTGTTATAGCTTTTTATTATATAAATAATTTCTTAAATTATAGCGATATGGTAGGTTACTAAAATTTTCAAGTAAAATATTAAAAGTTTTGCTCTACAATGTTTTATTCATCTTCAACCAGAATGATCAACCCAAAACCATAAAGGTGAATTTTATATTACAGTAAACCATTAAAATGTTGGTATTAATATAAAGAGTAAATGAGCAAGAAATATCTAAGTTTCATGTCAGTTTTTTTTTTTTTTTTTCTTTTTTTTTACATTTAATTTTTTATTTCTTTTTTTATAAATTTCAGTAAATATTTAAAATGTTATTATTGCAAACAAAAAAAGGTATATATAAATGTTCTATGAATATAAATTTAAAACTCTTCCTGGCCAAATTATTATTATTAAAATGGACTTTTCTAAGACAAATATAATAAATTTCCAGTTTTACCAGATTTCGTTTCATTTCATATATTTTATGCAGTACTTACCAATATTAAAAATAAAAAAAATGAGATCGCTGCTTTTTCTTCAGTCCTCATTTACACAAACAAAGATTTCTCGACATGAATAATTATGAAATAACGGAGAAGAACGTGATACGATCATGTCCAAATAGCATATTTCTTTGCAGGACAAGAGAAATTAAAATGAATTTAATATTAAGAACAATTAAATTATTTGTTATAAAATTAAAGGAAACTAAATAAATGAATATAAAAAATATACAAGAAAATAAAATTATGTCAACAAAAAGAACTTAAGAAAGAATAATTTTTCAAACAAATTGCATAATATTTTCTAGAGTTTTTGGTTTTAAGAGGTATAGAGCAACAAATGCTTTTGTCCCATATTACTTGCTACATGTATATTACTTTATAATTATAAAGATGTTGAAATAACTTATTCTATTGCTAACAAAACGTTTTGGGGGGAACAATGTCTTTTTTGAAAATAAAATTTGTCGCAAATTATTCGAAATGATTCATTTTATCCATACAGCCGCTAAACTTATTCTGTAATATATTTCAAGATGCAAATTTTTATTTTCGAATTTCCATACAGAAACTGAAATAAAAAAAAAATATTTACAATAATCAGCCTCACAACAAGCAGTAATCTTAAAGCAGTCTAATTGAGATTTAGATTCCCAATCCCCGATAACATAGTATGGCAAGTAAGGTCAAGCACTTTTGGATATACGTCAGCCCCTGTCTTCTGTAACGGACGTCATGAGGACGACAGACGTGAATTGGTATTCTAATTTTTGACTGTGAAATATGACTCGGCAAACTATGCTCAATTTAATTGCACATGATCCCATAACGATGTTTATACAAATAAATAATTATTTGTGTAAATATCTTTATTTGACATAAGTATTTTGGAATACATCATTCAATGCTCTTAATAATATTTCTTTGGCTCAGAAGTTTTTTCTGTAGAACTTAAAATACACATCAAGTGACGAAGAGTAACATAAACTATATCGAAATCAATACAAATCTCTTTCATGGAATCAGATTATTTTAATCCATTACTTTTGTTCGTAAAATCTTCTTTAAATATCTTTAGAAAATTCGATTTCGCGTGAATGAAGTGTCTAAAATATGTAATTTAAGAAGTTACCGAATACATAATATTATATTTGCTAACTTTCAGATTAGGAGTAATAAAGATGAATTTTGTATGATAAGAGTGCGTATTTCAATTACGAGCCATACCAATTCGATTACACCACTTTTAATATCAAGAGTGTAAACATTGTTCTTTTTATTAATATATAGCAACAGAAATGCCAAAACTTTTTTTAAATTATTGGTTCGCGAATAGCTGCAGTATAACTGTTACTGAAAACTGTGTTCATTTTCTTTCAGACACCTAAATATATTTTCTCTCTAGGATTACCAGTCCTTAATATACTATAACTCGCTGAAACTAATCAATATTTCTTTTCATATCTTACCGTTTCAATTGTGAATCGAATTTTAGAAGTTTTCAGTTAATCATAGAAAATTGAATATTTAGTTCCATTTAATAATATTCAAATGTGTTAAATGAGTAGCAGTCTATAAATTCTGATAAGCATTTAAAAGTCATTTTAATGTTTTAGATATGAGTCCATTACTGTTATTTATAGTGCTACACTGTATAGTATCGCACACTGTTCTAGATTCTATCTGAATAGTGCTGTTTAGTTCCGAGAAAGACTAACCAAAAGAAACCTCGCGCAATTAATAACATTTTTTCATCGTACAAAGAAAATACACAACATTATTAATACACAAAAACTAAATAATCTTGAATTTGTATTTAGGAAAGCATTGGCATTAAACGGGTAGTTTTTTTGCAAACATGAAAGCTTTAAAAGAATATTTAGGAAAAATCTGTATCTTTCAATTGGTATTTTCGTAACTCCTCGCTATGCCTGGAATATCGAAGAAATAGCCATCAGTGAACCCTATTAGAAATTGAAATTACTTGTTATATATATGCTATAAAATTACGCATAATAATCATTACCTTAATTAGTCTCACTATCACTTTCTCAGAAATGTTATGATTTTATATTTTTTTTATGGCGTAGTAAAAAAAGATTATTAAATTTAAGGTGTGATCGGTTTATAAGTATTATTTTAATTTATAAAACACGCAGTAAAATCATTTTTTTTTCTTAAACATATTCTACAAAATAAGTTACAATATAAATTTTATTAAATCCTTTGAAGATGGTATTTAAGTTTTCGAAATATTCTACAATAGTGCAATACGGAATTTAAATTTTATTTACCTTTCATTCAGAGAAAACTTCAGTACCACTCAAAACCGTAATATGCAATGAATAAGGTTTGTATCAAAGTGTAAGCAAATGCCGTAGTATTACGTTTCAGGATTTATTATAAAATGCGCCTTTATATTCCAAAGCCTCGATGTTATTAAAGGAAGATCATTAAAAATAATCCTCTTTTTTTTTAGTTATAATCCGTATTTCTGTCTTTTTTATTTGTGGCCGCGGTAGCCTAGTGGTCACAGATTCGGTTTCATGTCCCGCGGTTTTGATTCAGTCACGGAGGTTGATTCTTGGCCGCAAAAGACCCGCCGTGTAGCCGGGACAAATGCACTTTAAATCTGTCGTTGCCCAAATTCTTCCCTTTGGCGAGGTGTGGATCTTATGAGAGGAGAGTGCCAGGGCAGGTGTCATCCTCGTCAATTGACCATATTTCAAAATTATAAGGTCCGTCGCCAATAGAATTCGTCTTGCTTCTTGTGCGACATTAATAAAAAATAAACTGTCTTCTTATTTCAGTTATGTTCGATTACTTTTTTTATATAACGTGTGTTGCATTTGTTAGAATTCTATTGTCTGGAATGATGGTTGATCGTGTGACCACTTGATAAATGTGTATCGGAATAAGTTCCTTAAATATCTTTAAATAATTCAATTTGAGATTATTAACGAATGGAAGATCACTAAGTAAAAATGTTACCAACCGTAAAAAATTTTTGCTAATCAATAAAATAATTGAATGTTAAGAAGGATATAGAAAAATTATGTTCACCGGACAAGCCAGAAATACATTCTGCATATAGGAATGCGTCCATTCATTTTTTACTTTCGACGGGCAATAAAAAAAAAAAAACTTAATCTTTTTTTAATTATTTGTTTAGAAAGATCTATACATAATAATTGTAATTATAATAGAAATTTTGCTTAATACATTTCTTAAGTCAAAATTTATCTCTCAAGAATAACAAGCTTTTGAAGTGTTACCATATACGTTCCAAACCAATCATTTTTTTCCTCAATGAATTTTTCGATTGAGAATCCCAATATCGAAATCCTTCCTTATTCAAAGAAGATTCAATATTTTGTTCTATACATAAATATTAAGGTTTGATGACTTAAAATTATAGAAAAAGTTCACTTACATATATTTTTGTAAGTTGCAATCAAACACTACATGGCTATCACGTTTTCACATGAACTATATTTAATTAAGTTCAACGTTGTTTGGAAAAATTATTTATAAATAAAAATAATATTTTTCATCAAATTCATTATAGAAGTATTATTCTCTTTTGATTACATGAAACATTTTTTTTAAACATAATAGATGTAACATATTACACTATGAAATTTTATTTAAGTATTTTGGAATAAATATTTCTTTTGAAATAATTTATATTTCCGTTATATTCTACTTTTAGGTTACAGTGATTTCTCTCGTATTCTTCGTTAGAAAACTTCCTAACCACTCAAAATTATAAGATTAATCTCATAAATTTTGCTACAAAAGGTATGTGGTAGTAATTACATTTCTTTCTCAATCTGTTTTAGAATGCGTCTTCGTGTTTTGGAGAACGCTATATTTTTAAATGAAGACTTAGAAATGTTATATTTACAATTTCAAATAAACGGTTTTCCTTTTCTTACTGAATCATTATTATTCATCTGTCTTTTAGCTACACCGAATGCAATTATAACAAATGCCATTGGAAAAAGTCTCATTCGTGAAATCAATAAATTTTTCTAACTTTAAGTGCACTTATTGAGGTAATTTGCTCTTTACACTATGCAGTTCCTAGTCTAGAAAAGTGACAGTTGCCATGGAAGAGAGTCTTTTTGATTGCAGCAAATGTACATTCAGCAAAGTATTATCTTTACATTAAGAGGAACTTTGAAAAAGTTTCAAATTGAAATCACTGTATTGTTCAAAATAAAATCCCTTGTACATTTCCAAGTATACTAAAAGTAATCGATTTTCAAATTTTAAAAGGAAATTTTGCACATATATAAAGATATGAGAGTACAATATTTAACGTAAGTAGATAATGATACAAAATATTTCAACGATAATATATCATACATAAATGCTTTAGGTTACCACAGCGATTTCAAATCTGCGGTTTAATTTTTTAAACCGTCGTAATATGAGATTTAATAGATAAGACATTTCCTTTTGTGAATTATAAGAAAATACTTAGTTTTTTTCATTCATTTAATATATATAACTGTACAAAATATTTTGCTGCAATTATTTATCAACTTTTGACTAAATTAATTGTATTTAATTATTTATTTTTTTGAAAAATGCTTTTTCTCTATTATTATGTTCCTTTTAACCAAATTTTTTTTAATCCATTGTTTGTTTTTCTTGGATATCAGATCCATAAATATGTTCAAAAAATTCGATTTATTGTAAATTATGTTTATAAAATATCTAATTGAATACGTCGTCAATGATGTAAAATATATAACAATTTTCAAAATTACAAGTATGTTGAGTGTTTTTTGAACAATAAGAATAAATGTTTATTTTTGATGTGCCACATACACTTTTCAAGATAAAAATGTAAACCTTGGCTTTATATTTTAGAGTTGCAACAGAAAAGTCTGAAATTGCTTAAATTATTGTTCACGAAGAACTCCTATATGAGTCTATTTAAAATTACAAAATTCTTCATTCATTTTCTCATATAAATATTTTTATGTCAAGGGACGCCAGCCATAACAGTATCACATCCCTCATAAATGAAATATTTATTTAGTAAATCGTTAAACTTTTCAGTAGTGTGAATTAAATATTTCATTATCACTCCATCATCTTAGAGATATTATATATATATATATATATATAGTATTGAAACATTTAAACTTAAATATTTTCAGTTTTGTAACCAATAGAAAAGGAACATTTTTGCAACTCTCTATATGATGTTAAGTATGCTAATTTTTTTTATCTTATAATCAATTGTTTGTTTTATTTTAAATAAAAAACGTCTTCTTTAAAATTGTAGCATAAATTTCAAAGATATGATACTCTTACGACTTAATAATGCAATTGAGTCCTTTTTATTACATAAAAAGCATTTCAATCATTCAATGTGGCCTGTTGAAATTTTTTAAAAGTTGCTAATGGAACATTAAACGGCTAGCATATTTTTATATTAACTTCAACAAAAAGGATCAGCCTATTATGCTAAAGGTGATTTTTCTTTTATAATAAACCATTAAAATTTTGCAACTAATTGAAAGCGTAAATTAGTATGAAGTTGGTATGTTTAATTTGAATTTTTAAAAGTGAATTGTTAATAGAGAATTTTTTCTTATGTTCAGTTTATAGAAATTTATATAAATATTTTATAATATTACTGCTATATATAAAAAATATGGTATATGTAAAAGTTCTTTGAATGTAAATTGAAACCTTTCAACTAATAGTATGTCATTAATAAGTATTTAAAGAAAAATATTTTTTTCAGCAAAATGCATAATATTTTCTAGAGCTTTTTCTAGCTAGAGCTAGTTTCAGCTTTTATGAGGTATAGAGCAACAACTGCTATTGTCCCATAATATATGCTACATGTACAAACCTTTATAATTATTATGAACTTGTAAGACTTATTTTATAGCAAAAGAATTTATTTTGGGGTAAATGGTCGGTTTTGAAAATTAAATTTGTAACAGTCGATATAGTCCACTTTTACACATTCCGCCGATAATCTTCTTCTGATATGTAGTTAAAAATGTGAATTTTTACTTTCGAGTTTCTAACAGAGCATGATGTAAAAAAATATAAAATTACAATCATCAGCCAGTTCACCGTAAATAGCTATCTCAAAGTAGTCGCACTGGGATTTAACTTCTTAATCTCCGGTCGTGAGTATGGCTGGTAAGGTCCTTCGCATTTCGGTATGCGTGAGCCCCTGTCTTCTCAAACGGACATCATGAGGATGACAAACGTGAATTAGGGTCCTAATTTTCGACTGTAAAATATGACTAGGCAAACTAAGCTCAATTTGAAATGAACAAGATCCCATGATTTCAACCGGCCCACTTGATGAAGTCGGACTGTGAATTAGCTTCTTATTCTTCATCATTGGATGTTTCACTGGTGATTCAAAGAACAATTTGTTACCCGCGAGTTCCGTCTGACGGTTTGAAAAGTTTTCGCTTTTATTTCCGAATTTCCAACTTAACAGATATTCTCATCCCTGATACTTTTTACCTGACTGCACATGTTCTCAAGAAAATTCAGTTCCGGTATACTATACAAAGTACAGTATTTATATTGATATACTTTTTTATACGATTTAAATTCTTAGTCTCCGAAGAATCCTTTTTTGCTAATATATAAATTCTTATTCATCACTTTTCAAAATTGTATCGCAATTGTTTCTCTATAATACCTAAAGAGTAAAAATGATCGTGACAGTTACTTTGCAATTTTATTCACTTTCAATCAAGTAAATCTTTTAGCCACCCAAGGGTCTATAGTTTTTAGGTGGGGAATTTTTGGCTCACCAGATCACTTTTCAATTTTTTTATCGATTGCCAAATCAATATATGATTGTTTCGATTTGAACGACCATTTGATTTGACAAATAATGAAGCGATAGGTGCTTCAGCGATTAGCCAATATGTTATGTTGCTCCATCGTGAAGGCAAGTTTTTTTCAAATCCAGAATCATTCTTTGTGGGATTTACGGATGACAAAGCTATTAGTATGTAGTGGAATATTTGCCCAATAATAACAAAAGTGAGTTGTCATCCTGGAATAAGGTTCTCAGATGAGAATGATCCAGAAATGAAATTTGGATTGAAGTCATGCATAATAAAAAGTTTTTGTGAAAGAACCGGAAGTCTGTAAGAAGAATTACACTTTCGTGATGCTGGGAATCGGTAAATGTGATTTTTTTCACGCTTATTTAAGCGAAATTGGGAGTCATCTTTAAGCATAAATTTACATTATAAAGTAAAGTAGGTATTAGAGATTAATAGTTCGTAGAATGAGTTGACGTTAGTCACCTACATAGATTGTTACAGATTGTTACATGGATTTTTAGATACATAGATTGTTACATTTTCTCCAGGATGTCATGGATTGATCCAAAGATGAAGATTACGCTTTTAAGACAGATCTCTAGTAATGAAGTTACACTTTGGAATATGAAAGCAGAGAAGAAGAGAAAATATTTGTATTTTATAAGACATATCATTAAAATTATAACAGTTATCATACTCCTCATCATCTGACTGTTATATTTGCTTCATTATACCTTAATTTAGTGACTAGATAAACAATTAGCGATGACTGAAACGATGAACAATAAAGAAGCTTTACAAAATTACTTCACAGGTATCTTGTTTCGTGACATTATAACACTCCTTTTTGAACTGACCTGATCCTCGAAATATCTTTCAAAACTCCTTCGCATATTTTTTAGTAATCCTACTGCATACATTATAGTTGCATATGGAGCAAGGAATTAATATTTTGATTTCTTTTAAACTCCGCTTCATGTAAATTTAATTAAATTCAGTTAGGATCAAATTTGTCTCACCGTTGACTTAAATTAATAGGAGTATTCTGAATATCCGTTTAACCTACAGATGACTCTGAGTAGTGTCAATTTAATTACTAATCCTTGGTATAACCAGAGCATATATAAATGAATAAGAATGTACTTTTGTTTAAGCAAAAATTATGTGTTTGACACATACTATATTTTTAGACATTTCATTTTTTATATCTGCCATTATTGTAAAAAGGAAATCAAGTTTTATTTCATTTCTATTGTAGGATGTACTACAAACTCCTCAGAAACTCAGAAGCATCTCATATATTTCATAACAAATTGTAAGAATTAAGTTTTAGTAAACCGAGATTAGTTGTAATTTATCAAGAATATATGTCCTGTAGAGCAGTGCTCCGCAACCTTTTCTCACCTACGACGCACCAAAATTCTTTCTAGAATTCCGCGGCACACCAAAAGCTAAAGTATATAGGTATTAATTGATGCACAAATTTTACAATAAATGTTTGTTTTTTATTTTAAAGTATACATATATAAAACCATAACATATTTATTTCTACGCAATCATAATAATTATTAATGTGATACCTGCGCTTGTTTCAATGAACACAAAAGTTTTGTATTCGGCTCAATATTTGACAACGCAACCCGAAGTTCTTGGTCAAGAACTTTTAAGCATGACCGCTTATCATTTTTAATTAATACAAGAGTTGAAAAACTTTGCTCACATAAATATGTCGTCGAAAATGGAAGTAATGTTAAGATTGCTTTGTAGGAAATATGAGGATATTCTTTTTTAACGTAAATCCAGAAAACATCTAATGGAACTTCGGAGAAGTATAATTTTAAAGTCATGTCATTATTTAAATCTGTAAACTCCTCTCGAATTTGTAGAGGCAGTGCTTCCGTAGAATTTATTGCATTGGTTGCAAAAGGATTTCGAATCCAATCGTATTGTTCCGTATTAATGAAATAAAAATATTGATCAAATTTCTGCTGAAGCATACTTAAATGTTGCTGGGCCAGATCCACAATTAATTGGTTGTTTTCAATTGTAATATGATTGGTCCTTTGGTACATTTCCAAACATCCTTTTTGCAACTCTTTCTGCCAAAGTTCGAGTTTTTTTAATAAATCCTTGTAATTTGTCGGAGCACGTCAAAATATTCTCATTTCGACCTTGCATTTTTTTACTAAGTTCATACAAATGCTCGAATATATCAGCCATGTATACAAGTTTGGCTATCCAGTAATCATCATCGAGGTGCTGGAATATTTTGAGCATATTCTGTGTTAAAAGAAATTCACGCACCTCGTGACGAAGCTCAAATAATCTAGCCAAAACTTTGCCTCGGGATAGCCATCGAATTTCTGTATAAAATAAAAAGGATTCATATTCGGCTCCCATTTCTGCACAAAGTAATCCAAAAATTCGCGAATTTATGGCTCTTGATTTAATAAAGTTTATGATTTTAATGCATTCATTCATCGTGTTCAAAAGTTCTTCCGGCAAATTCTTGACCATCAATGCTTCTCGATGTATGCAGCAGTGTGTAAATTGTACCGTCGGATTTTTTTTGTTTTACACAAGAGACAAAACCTTTTTTACGACCCGTCATTGCCGCAGCGCCATCCGTGCAAACAGCAATGCAGTTGCTCCATTAAATATTACATATTTTGAAGAAATCATCGGTTACTCGAAAAATTTCTTCACCGGTAATTCGCTCTGGAACCTCCTTAGAAAATAAATAATGTTCTTTAATAAAGTCCTCGTCAACGAAACGTACAATAGCTATCAGCTGTGCTTTATTTTTAATATCAGTTGTTTCATCGATCTGAAGAGCAAATTTTTCAGCCGATAACAGTTTTTTAATCAGTGTTCCTAAACTATCACTTGACATATCGTGAATACGTCTTTTAACAGTATCAGCAGACAACGAAACTTTATTCACTTCCTTAACTTTATTAGGCCCAAGCATAAGTCTAACAATTTCCATGCATGCTGGTTTAATAAGTGTTTCGTCGACAGTATGTGGCTTCTTCTGACGTGCAATTAATTTTGCAATATGATAGCTAGCTTCTAATGCCTTTTCAGAAACTATTACGGCTGATTTCATAAATTTCTTCTGTTTTTTATTTTGTTCTAAGCACCTCTTAAAATATTGTTTGTCTTTGTTGGCGCAGCTAGGATGGCTTGAATATAGATGCCGCTTTAATTTACTGGGTACCATTGACTCGTTTGATAGCTGATCGCCGCAAATGATGCACTGTGGTCTTGGTGCCGTTTCGTCACCACACCACGAGAATCCATATTTAATGTGGTCTTCGTCGTACTTTCTTTTCACTACCTTCTTTAGGTTTTTTTGTAACACTTGTACTGGGTTCTTCATAATCTGTACGTGAAGACGAATCTTTCCGACGTAAAAATTTATCCATATTTAACCTTTGCGAATCGGCTGAAATTGAGAGAAAATTTCCTTTCCGTACGGCTGCTTATTCAACTTAGGAGACAATTTCTTACCCCCACTTGAATGTTCAGTATGCTCCATGAGTCATTGTTAAGATATTCATTTTACAATGGGGTGAGGGGAAGAGTTGCCGAATTTTAGACAGGAATCAAAACAGTATTAGACGGGCTCCTACATTTAGTTACATATGTCACGATAATTTTTTCTAAATTCTCCATTCCATCTTTTAATTGGATGGGTTTTACAAGCTTTACGCTTTGAAATACTTATTTAGTTTTTATGAGTATCGTTCATTTTGCAAAATTTATTTTTTTAAAAAGAAAATTCTAAAATTCAAAGAGATATTTTACTAGAGTTTGAACAACAGAATTTCAGGTAAAAGAGAGAAAAAGTTATGTAATTGAGATATTTAATAATAATCATATATGAGAAAAGGGCTTTATCTATTTGTTTCATTCATAATTTTTTCTAAATCTCCACAAATAATTGCAAAATGTTTTCTTGTTCCTTAAAATTATTTAGTATTTAAGAATAATTAATTAATATAATTATAAAGAAATTTATGATAACTATGAAAGTCTAGTAAATAAATTTCTTAAATTAAAAGTTTCTGTACTCACATAGATAACCTGCTCCGAAAGTACAGCAAACAGAGGCAAAACTTCGAACTAATTTCTTATAAATTCGAATAAAAATAATTTATAATATTTTTTGCTGTGATAAAAATATTTTTCTGAATTTTAATCTTAAGAAAAAAACATGTATTTATATTTTAATTTTAGAAGAATTTTTGCCCCGAAGCTTAACTGAAATCTTAAATTTTTTAAAAAAAAGAAAAAATTGTTATAAGCATTGCTTTTCTTAAATATGTAAAAAAGTGAGTTCTTCTTTTAAAAATGTTTGGCTCTTAAAAGAGGCCCTTTTTTTTTGTTTGTTCTCCATTTAACTTTCCTGCCCATTGAAATTTCATCGGTTCAATTTATTTTTTTTTTATTCTTATCTTTTCTTTTCAGTTATTTCTGTGCTGTGTCATTTTTAAATAAACTGTGTGATATTCTTCGAAACAATTCTGGTCAGTGCAAAGAGCCATGTTGCATGCCTTAGAAATTATAGTGGTTCTTCTTTGTAAATTCTTTTTAGCACAACATACGCATCGTCTTTTTTTCTTTTCGTCAATTGACCAATGAGAAAATTTTGTATCCTTTGTTTTCAATTTTTGTGTCACTGAAGGCTCTGCAATTTTATGAGTTATATTTCCTATCAAAGATGTTATTAAATTCATTCTAAATTCTTTTAAACTGAAATTCGACGAAGTTTGATTTGACTTAAATATCAGAAACGCATTAAAACAGCAATATTCATGCTGGCATTTATAATTACTGGTATGAACTTTTAACCCGACTTTTCCCAAAAATGGTAATATATTTTACGTTTCATTGGCTTCTTTCCATAAAAATAAACTCTTTCTGCTTTCTCAACAAAATTCCCTGATGTATCCAAATCAACCGTATTATCTCCCAAAAGGGTATTTTCTAATTCTTCGCATTCTGAATCACTATCATCAAAACTTTCTTCATCTAAATTCGTCATAACAATTTCAATCCCCATTTGCGTGAGATACTTCTGAGGCATTCTTAAAAATTTAAGAAACAAACCCGAGAAAAGAAAAATTCTTCTATTATGGACAGCGTAAAATTATCGAATGGAGAATATCTTTAACCTTGTAAGTTGTTGTTCCGAAACATCGCCAACCATTTGAAATGCTCACGCAAATGATAATATTGGAGAAAAAGTTCCCCACCCAATTACGGACAAAGCGACACCGAGTGACAAAGGCATCGGAGAACTTCTTCTGAGAAAAGGGAGGAGGAATATTCTTTCAATCGCTTGGTACAGCATCTGTACCGAAGCCGAAGTCAAGGGACAAAATTTTTATGGTACAGCATATGTACCGCCGAAGGGAAAAGGTTAAAGGGGTATAAAACTTAAAAATTTTTATACGAAGAACGTTAACCATACATAATTCAGTAAGATAATTAATAATAATTATCGTTAGTGGTAAGAACGTGTTTATTTAACTTTGTGTTGTAAAATAGTGACAACAATAACATACGAGTGAACGTGATGTATCACGCGCAAATGCAAATAACACATGCGCATGAGTCTTCAACGACGCGCATAACGGTCATTTTGCTTTATCTATGATTGATTTGGTGGGCCTTGGTGTTTACATAACACACTGTGCAGTTTTCAATAGTTATTTAGTTATAATAATTACCAGGGGACCATTGAATAATTATTTAGTTATAATAATTATTCTATAGTATATTTAGAAAAATAGACATTATTATGAAAAAAAATTGTCATTGTGTATTAAATACATGAGGAAAAATTGTAAAATGTCAAATATAATGTATTTGATCGCGGCACACCTGTATCTGGCTCATGACACACCAGTGTGCCGCGGCACACCGGTTGCGGAGCACTGGTATAGAGTGCGCACCCGCTGGAAGGTTAAGACTTTTGAGGGGAGGATTTTACTTTTTCAAATATGACTTGTCATCTTGTTTTATAATATACAGACTCCTAACTGCCAAGTTTTTCAAACAAATTAAAATTATCATCAATTCGTCTTAAAATTTTTTAAGTGTGCAGCATCAAATATCTCCTTGATTCATCCAAAGCTAGAGAAAAGAAAATACAAAAATGGAAAAAAAGCTTTCCAAGTCCTGTGATACATCCTGAGAAACATCTAATAAATGTCTGTCTTCTTAGAGCAATTTCATCTGCTTTCATTTGAATACCTTTATTATAAAGACGGCGTGCAAATATTCGGAGATAACCCTTAATAATTTCCGATTCTTTCGAAAAAAGATTAATTGTTTTTTCCACAATGCCATAACAATTTCAAATAATAATTTTGTCAGTGCTAACTCTACACAAGTTACTGAAGCAAATATATTTTGTCTTATGTATTCATCCGTTTACTTCGTCACATATTCCTTTCTCAACTCAAGTTTGTTCTCAAGACTTCCATTAATTGATGTCTGATGGTGTATTTTATAGTATATATAAATATATCTCGTTTTAAACGGGGCTGTAATATATAATAGTTCACGCATTTGTGGTAAATTTAATATTAAAATAAAAAGTGAAACTGTTAAATATTACTATTAAGCTCAATGTTTCTTATTCTAAAAACTTAAAAATCATTATTTTACTTAAGTTTTTTGGAATAGATCATTGAATGTTCTTTATAATATTTTTTTGGTTCTGAAGTTTATTCGGCAGAACTTAAAATATGTATGAAATGACGAACAGTAATAAGTATTATATAGAAAAGAATACAAATCTGTTTCTTTGAATCACATAATCTAAATCCGTTGCTTCTATTGGAAAACATTTTTCTAAATATCTTTAAAAAATTTCATTTTGGTTAATAAGGTGTCTAAAATATATAATTTAAGATGCTAATGAAGATATAATATATTTGCTAACTTTCAGATTAGGATTATGTAAACATGATTTTTAAGATACGTATTTCACTTCTGTGCCACGCCTAATTTTGAAATTAAAAATGTAAACATTGTTTTTTATTGCTCTGAAACAACAGAAAAGCCATTTTATTAAATTATTTGTTCCCGAAAAGCTGCAGTATAACTGTAACTGAAAATGAAAAAATCAGTTCATTTTTGTTCACGCGTAAATATTCTTCTCTGCATAAATACCAATCCTTAATATACTATAACTCTTTGAAACCAATTAATTTTTAGTTTATAGCTTACCGTTTCAATTGTGAATCAAACCTTGGAAGTTCTCCATTATTCTTTGAGCATTGAATATTTAGTTCCATTTAATAATATTGAAATTTGTTAAATGAATAGCAGTCTTTAAATTCTTAAAAATATTTAAAAGTCGGTTTTGATGTTTGAAATATAAGTACATTACTGCTATTTGTAGTGGCACATTATATGACAAAACAAATTGTTATAGAATTAATCTGAATAGTGTTGTTTTATCCTGAGAAAAACTAAAGAAACTTCGCAAACTAAATAACATTTTTCATCGTACAAAGAAAATGCAAAACATTATTAATGCACAAAAACTAAATATACTTGAATTTGTAATTAGGAAAGCATTGGAATCAAAAGGGTAGTACTTGTACCGACTTGCAAGATTTAAAAAAATATCTAGGAAAAAGCTGTATATTTAAATTGGAATTTTCGTAATTCTTCGCTACGCCTGGAATTTTCTACAAACATCCATCAGTGAATTCTACTAGAAACTAAAATTACCTGTTATATATATGCTATAAATATTACGCATAATAATTACTATCTTAAAAAGTCTCACTATCAGTTTCTTACGAATGCTATGAATTTATAAGCTTTCTTATGGCGTAGTTAAAAAAAAAAATATTTTTAAAATGTAAGGTTGTTAGGCTTATTAGAAGTATTATTTTTATTTATAACACACACAGGAAAAACATTTTTATTCTTTAACATATTCTGTACAGTATGTCACTTTATAAATTTAATTTTCATTATTTTATTAAATCTTTTGAAGAAGGTATTTAAGTTTTTGATATTTTCTACAATATTGCAATACAGAAACTAAATTTTATTTACCTTTCTTTGATAGAAAACTTCATTACCACTCAAAACGGTAATATGCATTATATAAAGTTTGTATCAAAGGTTAAGCAAAAGGTCGTAGTATTAAGTTTTAGGACTTATTATAGAATGCGTCTTTGTCTTCAGAAGGATGCAGTACTTTTAAAGGAAGGTCGTTCAAAGTAGTAGCTTTCCATTTTTGAATTATAAACCGTTTTTATCTCTTATTTCAGTTATATTCTTCTGCTGTTTAGAAATAAGGTGAGGTTTATTTGTTGGAACTGTATAGTTTGTGTGTGGAATAATGTTTGTCCGCTTGACCATTCAATATGACCAGGGTTCGGAAATCGCTTGTGATATTGGTCGAAACGATGCGACGAGTAAAAGATGCTGGGAAGAATGGGAGGACAGTGACAGATTTCAGCGTTATTGTAGTAGCTGTATATCTAGGTCCACAGCAGTTTCGGAGGACAGAGTGGTTCTTAGTTCAGCAGTCACCGAACTTGCTTTCACTAATGAGCACCAAACAGGTGCTTCAACAAGGGGTATAATCAGGGGTGTCATTTCCCTCGACAGCCGTACCTCTTTGGCCGTCAATAGAGGCATACTTACAGCACAGCGGTAAATCGACGATATTCTGATACCTATTTTGCTACCGTACCTTTTACAATATCCTGGCTTTATTTTTCAACAAGAAAATGCCAGACCAAATACGGCACGCATTGTTATGAACTGCATTACAGCTTGTCAAACACCTCTTTGGCCAGCCAGATCTCTCTCTAACCGAGCATGTCTGGGATAAGATGGGAAGGCGACTGCATCTACCAGGAAATGTTGATCACCTATCCTAACAATTGGAACAATTTTTGCAAGAAATACCAAAGGAGACCATCAGGGAGCCTTATCACTCTATTCTACGTCGTGTGGCAGCTTACATCCAAGCTAGAGGGGGATCAACACCTTATTGAGCTCGTTAGTTTGTAACCATATTTCTCTGAAAAAATCATTAAATTTTCCTGAAATTTTAATTATTTTCTATTCTGTACATAATTGTCCTATCCTCAAATTTTTGTCTCCATCGGAATTTTTTTTTTTTGCTTAAATATTTAGTGTAATGCCTGAAAACGAATTTAGTTCAATTCGTAGGAGTACTTTATTATTTATAAATCTGTTTATACTTAGAGCTACCATGTGGGTCATTGCTGACTCGAACAAGTTAAATGCCATTTCTTTTATTTCAACCACGATTTCAAGGATGCTTCAAAAATATTGTATCAAGATATGTATTGCATTGGCTTTTTGTAAAAAGGTGAGAATAAATAGGGTGTGTGTCCACACATCTGGCATATATCTCTTAGAAAGATGTGTGAGCTTTTGTGATTAGAAGTTATTGTTCCTATGCATTAGAATGTTGTACAATGTTCTTAACTTTGTTATAGACTAGAAACTAAGTAAAAAGAATTTTTTCCCTTTTTGGAATTTGAGGCGAAGGAAAATGAATTAATGGCATTCCTGGGTAACACGTATCTAGTGAAGCTACTCTTCAGTTGACGTCTTCCAATGGAAGAAGTTTTAAAAATGTTGTTTCAACTTTCAAGAAATGACTCTTGCAATGACAGAAAATGCAGCCGATGCTGACAATGAAAATTTTCTTATAAACGATGGATAAAATATTCTGGAAAATGTTTATGTAATTTTATCGTCTGAATCTAGTTGAAGAGACAGCGAGCTCAAAAGAAAATATTCTAAATAAATGCAGTTCAGCAATTTATAAAACAGCAAAACGTGTAAAAGGCTTAAGAAAAAATGAAAATAATGGAGTTAAATCACCCC